>SZWC01010668.1:53419-70431 GCA_023375785.1 Penium margaritaceum | reverse complement strand
CTCCCTCACTGATGCCATCCATTCCTCAGCTGTGTACTTTTAAGCAACTTTGAACCAAGAGCTGTGTCAGACCTGCAACCTGAGCTCTCCTGTCCCCTGCTTCCCTGTGCTGCATATGGCTTGGCTGTTTTGTGTATCTGTGCTGCAGATTCGCGCCACAATGTTCAAGCCGAGTGCAAGTTCCTAAATTTCAAGTAGTCATCCTAGGCGGCCTCACAAACAACAAGTTTCTCTTAGCGTTATGCTTTCTTTGTACATGGTATCTTCTACATATAGTAGGTACAATCAAGGAACTCATGACCAGCACAGCAAATAGCAGGAGGATGCCGTTGTCCTGCTCAGATTGTTCCCTCGCAGAAAAGATGCAGTGGGAAGCAAGTGGGTGAGGGTTATGCTCTGGAGAAACCTTGCCTGCACATTGTCCATGATGTGGAGAGCTGCAACATGGACTACTGCTGTCGGTGAGTATTGCAACAGTTGATACAAACATATCTTCCTTCCTGACAAGGTCACCGCACATTCCGGTACCCAACTGGGCTACCAGTATGGACTCTCTCCAGTGTTGCATTAATCGAGGCCAGCCTCGGGCTCAGATGTCCTGGTTACTGTCCTGTCTCGCCTCCTCCTGCCAAACTTCTATTAAAAAAAACTGCATGTTGTCCTGAAGATGATGTCGGGATTCTTCCGAGCTCAATGTTTCTGGCGAGGGACAGCAACCCAGAGAATTGGCGCACTATGGTGCAAGGCGTGTGGGCTAGGAAACCTAGGCGACAGTTGGGAGAAGCAGCGTTGCTGATGCAGCATGCGGGTTTCCTCGGTCGTTGCTCAAGTCTGTTGCCCCCTCAGACTGTTGCTCTAGAGTCCAAGTCTGGAAACTCTGGGTTTGTTACACAGAATCGCGCGCGCCAGTGTTAGTGCTAGCAAGCAGGTGAAAACTGAAAGTGACTGATTATGAGAAAAGAATGAGCAACAATGGGAGACCCCTCCAAGTTCTCGCTCCCCCCCACTAGTGTATAACTTGTTACTCAGCTAACCAGCCAATTAGAAAATAGTCCTAGACCTATTTTCTGGTAGGCACGGTTTTCTTGGTGAGCCCTGTCGGACGCCCGACAACCAAAAACTGTTGGTTTTCGTGCATCTCTCATTGTACTCTGTTGTGTCCTCCCGGCTTGTGTACATCGACGTGCAGATGAATGACGGTAAGACTCGACGCTGCTGAAGTGTTGCTCGGTGGAGCCGACGCGCGCTTGAAATCTAAGCGGCAGGTTGGGGCAGCATGCGTTGTTGAAGCAGCGTGCGGGCTTCCACGCTCGTTGCTCAAGTCTGCTGCCCCCTCAGTCTACTGCTCTAGAGCCTAAGTCTAGAAGCTCTGGGTTTGTTACTCAGAAGTGCGCGCACCAGCGTTAGCGCTAGAAAGCAGCTGAAAACTGGAAAAGACTGATTAGGAATGAGCAATGAGACACAATGGGAGACCCCTCCAAGAACTAGCCTCCCCCCCCCCAGCTTTGTAGAGCTTGTTACTCAGTTCACCAGCCAATCAGAAATTACCTTTTTTTAGGCTGGCAGTTTTCTCGTTGAGGCCTGCCAGACGGCCGACAGCCAAAAACCCGGGCGTTGTCCGTTTTGCCTGAAAACTAGACCATACCATAATACTGACGCTGCAAACGCAGCCGTGGGGTCAGAATTAGCTAGAAAAATAGCAGCGAGGAGTTCTGGCGGCCTGAACCCAAGTAGTGCCTACGATGGTTTATGATGCCGAACAGGGCCATGCAACATGCAACAAGGACCCTAGGTAGCGCATGATGATGCAGACGCGATAGGACGCGCTGGACGCATGCAGATAGCAACTGTGGTGGCCGTGACCGCTGGCAGCGCGACCGTCGAGGAGGCCTGCCGATGGAGCTGAACACGTCGCTGGAGAGAGGAGGCTCCAGCGAACTGCGAGAAGACCTCAGCGTGCGTTGGCTCCACCGGACGACACTCCATCAGCGTCGAGTCTCGCCGTCAGTCATCTGCACGCCGATGTACACAAGCCGGGAGGACACAACAGAGCACAATGAGAGCAAAAACCAACACTCGCCCATGACTCACAGGCGTAGTGCACATGGGCGGGCAAAGACACGGTCAACATCCAGACTCCCCCAGGGCACGNCGAGGAGGCCTGCCGATGGAGCTGAACACGTCGCCCGAGAGAGGAGGCTCCAGCGAACTGCGAGAAGACCTTAGCGTGCGTCGGCTCCACCGGACGACACTCCATCAGCGTCGAGTCTCGCCGTCAATCATCTGCACGCCGATGTACACAAGCCGGGAGGACACAACAGAGCACAATGAGAGCAAAAACCAACACTCGCCCATGACTCACAGGCGTAGTGCACATGGGCGGGCAGAGACACGGTCAACATCCAGACTCCCCCAAGGGACGCAGAGACGTAGGCAGAGACCAAGAGAGCAAATCACGGACGCACACGGACTGAACTCACAGCCTTCTTGAACGAGTCCCGCTTCAGTGCCTTGGTCAGGAAGTCAGCCACCTGCCGTGCTGTCTCAACCCACACGATGCTGATGCTGCCATCGTGCAACAACAAACGCACATTCTGATACTCAACATTGATGTGCTTTGTGCGAGTGTGATGCACACCGTCATTGTCGGCAATGGCAATGGCACTCTCATTGTCACAATGCAAGGTGATGGACGCGACAGACTGACGCAACTCGGACAATAGACAACGCAACCACACACTCTCACACGCGCCTGAGCCAAGTGCCACGTACTCAGCCTCAGCAGTGCTGCGTGCAATGCACCCTTGCTTACCAGTACGCCAGGACACAGATGTGCCGCCGATTAGGAAGATCCAACCTGTGCGATTCTTACCGTCTGGACTGTTGGCCCAGTCACTGTCGGTGTAGGCCACTACGACAATGGACCGCTGGCTGCGGAACATGAGACCTCGCCGAGGGGTCGAGACGACATAGCGCAGCACTCGGATCGCGGCCTCGTAGTGGAGGTGACGCGGCTCCTTAGAGAACTGGGCGAGGAGGTTGACAGCGAACGCGATGTCTGGACGCGTTGTCGTCGCCACGAACATCAGTGACCCGATGATCCGCAGATACGTGGTCACATCAATTAGCTCCCCCACAACAGCTGGGTCAGGACTCTTCAGCTTCACCTGGCCATCGGGTGACATAGGTGAAGATGCGCTGGACACAAGGGGCAGGTCCTCGGCGAAGCGAGCGATCAAGGTCTGCACATAGGCAGCTTGGTTGACGTATAGGATGCCTTCGGAGCGATCGTGCTCGAGCTCCATGCCGAGGAAGACTCAGACAGACCCGAGATCTTTCATCTGGTAGGCGACGTGCAGCAAGTCCTTGACACGCTGGATGGTCGCCGTGTCTGGCGACGCGATGAGGAGATCGTCAACGTATACCAGAATTGCGACGAAGGTCTGACTTCGTGGACTGAGAAATAGTGTGGGGTCAGCGGTGCTGCGCTGGAGGCCGCCATGGAAAAGTGTGCTGCTGATCTCCTGGTTCCAACACCGAGGCGACTGCTTCAGGCCATAGAGGGCCTTCCGCAGTCGCCAGACTCTCCCTGTACCATCGTCGTAGCATGGGGGCTGCACCATGTAGAGCTCCTCACCCTCCAGTGAGCCATGGAGGAACGCGTTGCTCGCGTCCATCTGATGCAGCTCCCACCCATGCTGGGCAACCAGGCTGAAGAGCGCCCGGCTAGTGGAGAACCGACTGACTGGGGCGAAGATCTGGTCGTAGTCAACCCCAGGGACCTGGGCAAACCCCTTTGCTGTGAGGCGGGCCTTGTACTTGTCCAAGGACCCGTCAGGCTTCCACTTGCGCCGCAAGACCCACTTGGTGCCAATGGCCTTCTGACATGGACGGAGGTCGAAGAGGTCATACACGTGGTGCTGCCGGATAGCAGCGAGCTCCTCGCCGGAGGCAGCATCCAAATGTGCGGCCTCAAGAGAGGCTCGAGCCTCGCGTAGGGTGGCTGGGTCCTCCGGGCGTACTGTGGACCGGACTGAGAGGGCGTGTGCATCGCGAGTTCCAAGTGGGATGCGGGCGAGTGCAGCCATGACAGCATGCCGATGCTCGTGATGAAGCATGGCGCAGCCCAGTGCAGAGCCCGGGTGAAGGTTGGAGATGATGGCCGAGGTGGTCGGGCCGAGAGCCTTAGTGCCAGGGTCCCCACTCACGACCGTGGGAGTGGAGGAGACACGTGGAGCCATAGGGGGTCGAGGCGCCACAGGAGGCGGTGCGACGGTCTGCGCGCTCACTGTCGGCCGAGGTCAGAGGCTGCCGCCTGGGCCACGTGTGTAGCGCGATCGGGCAGGAGATGGCATTAAGTTCGACAGGCCAACGGAGGCGGACGGGGCTACTGGCCCGGAGGAGCCAGCGGACGCAACAGGCGCTGCTGGCCCGGAGGGGTCAGCGGAGGCGACTGGTGCTGCTGGCTTGGAGGGGCAAGCGGACGCGACCGAGACTGCTGGTCCAGAGGGGCCAGCGGACGCAGCGAGGACTGCTGGCCCCGAGGGGCCAGCGGACGCGATTGGGGCTGCTGGCCCGGAGGGGCCAGCGAACACTACCGGGGTTGCTGGTCCTGAGGGGCCAGCGGACGTGACTGGGACTGCTGGTCCGGAGGGGCCCGCGGACGCGACTGGGACTGCTGGCCCGAAAGGGCCAGCGGACACTACCGGGGCTGATGGTCCACAGGGGCCAGCGGGCGCGACCGGGACTGCTGCTGTGGAGGGGCCAGCGGATGCGGTGGGGACTGCTGGCCCCGAGGGGCCAGCGGACGCGACGGGGACTGCTGGCCCCGAGGGGCCAGCGGACGCGACGAGGGCTGCTGGCTCAGAGGGACGAAATGCTGTGTCACCCGGAAGCCACAGGACGGAAGACGGACTCACCACTCCCCCACGCGACGGGAGGGACACGGACGAGCTAGAGTGAATGAGGTCGCGAGGAAACAGGTCCTCGAAGAAGAGGGCATCTCGCGACTCAACGATGTAGTGCCGGGACGGGTTCCAGAAGCGCCAAGCCTTGGACTGACGAGACACGCCGAGGAAGGTGCAGGGGCGTCCGCGGGGGATGAGCTTGCCACCCTGCTGTGGGGCGGGCAGCCACACAATGGCTATGCAGCCCCAGACGTGAGCCGGGCGGAGATGAGCGCGCCGACCGCACTAGTGCTGGTAGGGCGTGGACTGGCGGGGAAGGGGACCGTGGGGAACCCGGTTCCAGACCCAGGTCATGTAGGCCATGGCTTCAAAATAGAAGCCATCGGAAAGACCGGACTCGACCCGCATGGTGCGGACGGTGTCGGCCATGGTACGGTTCCACCGCTCGGAGACGCCGTTGTGGGTGGGTGTGTAGGGCGCAGACATCTCATGGTGGATCCCGCGGGAGGCGAGAAAGGTCGTGGCCTCACCCATGTACTCTCCGCCGCAATCAGTGCAAAAGCGGCGAAGAGGGCGGCCACACTCGCGCTCCGCGAGGACAAGCCAGTCCAAAATGGCGCGGGCGACATCGCTCTTCTGCTGGAGGCATAGGACCCAGCGGTAGGGAGAATAGTCGTCCGTAAGGGTGAGGACATAACGGCCATGCTCACAGATGGACACGGTGGGGAGGGGGCCCATGACGTCCGAGTGGACAAGGTCGAGAGGGGCGGACGCACGGGAGGAAGACAATGGGTACGTGGACCGGTGCATCTTCCCCCAAGCGTAGTCAATGCACTCAGTAGGGCACGGGAGAGGGAAAGTCTCGGGGTCAAGGCCCTTGGCCGGCTGGGTGCGGAGCATGCTCTCTACGGCGGCGGAGTGGACGTGGCAAAGGCGACGATGCAAGAGGCGGGTGTGTTGAGGAGGAAGCATACTGGTGACAAAAACATGGCCTGTGGCGGCCGACAGGGAAGAGACGGGAGAGGAAGAAGAGAGGCGAGGAACATGCCACAGGTTGCCACGGGCGGTGGCGTGCAGTACGACAAGACCAAACGGACGCAACGACACAGTGCCAACACCACGCGAGTGTACAATGTCCATGCTCATGCGGTCAAGGGCAATCACAGACAGGAGGTTGAGCTCGAGACCAGGGACGAAGAGGACATCGGTTAGAAAGACGTCACCGGAAGGACCACGGAAACAAACGACGCCAACACCACGGACCGGCAACACTTGTCCGGAGCCCGTCCGAACGCCGGAGACATCGCCTACAGGACCGAGCATACTGAAGGCCTCGCGAGAGGCCGTCATGTGATACGTGGCCTCGAAGTCGATGATCCAGGTCTCAGCAGGGTCCTGGACAGGGGTCGTCAGATCGCTAACGGTCACATGGCAGCAAGCAAGGGACGCGGACGCGGTGGAAGGAGGCGCAAGACGAGACTGCGAATCGTCAAGCCACGCAATGTCGTCAAGGAAGGGGGTGGAAGATACCACGGGAGACGACGAGACAGACAAAGAAACTGGGCAAGACCGCAGCTCAGTCTCAGTCATGCAGGGCTGGGCAGGAGGGCAGGAGGTGACGCAACGCGCACTTCCCTGGGGAGGAGGGCGAGGCAGGCCAAGCTGGAGCGCGATGTACTGCTCTAGCTGACGCTCACGGGAGGATGGCCCGGGAGTGTAGGCGGAGTGTGGAATGACGGCGCCGGAGCCCGGGTTGGAGGAGGACGGAGCCGGCAAAGGAAGCGGAAGTGCCGATGGCTGTGAGTAGTATTGTTGCGGCGCGGGTGTCTGCGGGACCGGCGAAGCTGTCAGAGTGGCAGAGCTGCTGGACGAGGTCGGAGTGTCTGGGCCAAAAGTAGCGACGGTGGCAGAGGCAAGATGGCGCTCCCGCTGGCGACGCAGGGTGGCGATGAGGCGCGCCTCGTCTGTCGGGAAAGGGCATGTGTACCACCCGTGCCCGGGCTGGCCACAGTTGTGGCAGACCGAGCTACCATCGCCGGACCCGGTCGACAACTGCTGCTACTGCTGCTGTTGCGACGGACCCTTGCCTTTCTTGTTCTGGCGCTTCTTCTTCTTTCTTGAAGACAAGGAGGTAGCTGCGGTGGGGGAGGCGATGGCCACGGAGGCAACGGCAGGGGAGGCGATGGCATGGGATGCAAGAGCCTCCATGCGATGGAGTTTGGACTCCTGGCGAGCTTCCTCAATGCGGAGGAAAAGCTCGTATGCCTAGTGCATGAGGGTGCCCTGGGCCGCCATGGTGGAGAGGACGTCCTGGGGGTAATGGACGAAGACGTGTGCGTACGCGCTGGTGGCGCCGCGCTTGATGGTGAGAAGCGCGGACAGAGGAGGCGAAGCAGATGTGCCGAGACAATGAAGGATGTCCTCTGCCCGCTGCCAGTAGGCAGTGACTATCTCGGTCTCTTCCATGTGCAAGGAGTTGAACTCCCGGAGTAGACGGTTGAGCTCAGCGTCGCTGGACAGGCGATAGGGCCTGGTCAGGACGTGCTAGGCGGCTACAGGGTCTGGAGTGTCGCCAGCAATGAAGTCGCCAAGGAAAGGCTCTAGGGCCAGGCGGGAAGCCGGAGGGGCGACTGGGACAAGGGCCCGAACAGCGCAACCAGCGTCATACAGCTGGTCGGCCTGGGTGGGGTCGTAAGGGAGGGTGTAGTATGCCCACAGCCCCTCCCCTTGCGCCCAGATCCGGAAGCTGAGCTCCCAGCTCCGGAACTGCTCGCCGGCCTGAAGCGGCGGCGGCGGCGTCTCAAAGTCCTTCTACCTGTGGCTGGCACCCAGAGTGGGGCCAAGGACAGAGGTCACTGTCTGTAGTTGGGGCTGAGTCTGCTGCTGTGCCAGGTAGTATGTGGCAGCAGACACGGCTGGACTGGCGTGCCCCGGAGGGACGAACGACGGTGGCACACTGGTGGGAGACAGGGAGGCTACTGGCTAGAGCGCTGCAAGTTGCTGCGTCAAGGCGGCGAGCTGCTGGTGAAGAGCAACGAGGGGGTCAGTATTGCCGCCAAGGATACCAGTGGGCTACTGCTGCTACTACCGGTGCGGCAGCGGCAGCTGCTACGGCTAGTGCTGGTGCTGCTGTTGCTGTTGGTGGTTGTGGTGCTACTGCTGCTGTTGCTGTTGCTGCTGCTGCTACCACTACTATTGCTGCTACTGCTGCTGCTGCTGCTACTGCTGCAACTGCTGCAACTGTAGCGGCTGCTGCCGCTACTCCTGCTGCCGCTGCTGCTGCTGCTGCTAGGTCACTACTGCTATAGCTACTACTGCTGCCGCTGCTGCTGCTGCTGCTGCTGCCGCTGCTGCTGCTGCTGTGGCGGCGGCTGCTTCTGTTGCGGCTGGTGCTGCTGCTGCTGCATGCGATGCAAGGGGAGGTAGGGGTCCCTCCAACAGAGGAGGATCCCTCTTGACTAGGACTATCAGCCATGGGCGTGTGTCCCTTTGATTTTTTTTTGTTTATGCTGCTGATGTCAGCAGTGATGTCAGCCGTGGATAGCTGCAGTCAGGAAAGACTATTCAGTGTCAGTGTTGCTGTTGTCCCCCTTTTGGTTTCTTGTTTTTTTTTGTTGATGTCATCAGTAGTGAAGTCAGCAGAGAGGTGCTGACATCAGCAGCTATTGCTGCTGCAGCCGTTGCAGTTGCTGTTGTTGCTACTATTGCTGCTGCCGCTGCTGCTGCTGTTGTAGTGGCTGTAGTGCTGCTGATGCTGTTGCGGCTGCAGTTGCAGCTACAACTGCTGTTGTTCCAAGATGCTGTGGTAGTTGTGGCTGCTGCAGCTCTCTGTTACTGCACACTACTGCACGCTGCTGCTGCTGCTGCTCCTGCTGCTGCTGCTGCTACTGCGCGCTAGTGCACGTTGCTACAGCTGCTGCGTGCTGAAGCTGCAGCTCGCTGCTGCTGCGGGATGTTGCTGCACATTGCGGGGTTGGGGGATTTTTTTTTTCTTCCCTTTTTTTCCTTTTGGTTTTCTCTGTCCCAGCGGGCAGCTACTCGCTGGCAGCGAGCACTGGGCTGCTGCTCGCTGACAGCGAGCAGCGGGCTGCTGCTCGCTAGTAGCGAGCAGCGGGCTGCTGATCGCTGGCAGCGAGCAACGGGCTGCTGCTCGCTACGGGATGTGAGGAGCAGCAGCCGTTGCGGGTAGCTGCTGCTACTGTTGTGGCTCGCTGTTGCGGCTGCTGTTGCTGCTGCACGCTCTTGCAGCTGCTGCTTGCAACTGCTGCTTGCTTGCTTCTGCTGTTGTAGGGAGCTGCTGCTGTTGCTGTTGCAAGCTGTTGCTGCTGCTACCTGCTGCTGTGTGCTGCTGTAAGCTGCAGCTGCTGCTGCTAGCTGCTTCTGTCAATCACACCTGGAGGACGTCGCCGAGTGCGTCGTCGCCAGCAAGCGCCTGACGTGGCCAGTGGCTCACCTCCTCGCGTCCAACGTGGGGGTCAGTGCTGCCGGAAAAAATCCGGCAGCATTTCCCCTGGCCCAGTGGCCGTGCAAAAAATTTTGACGCCGCTACCAGGCGGGTCAATGCTGCCGGGAAAAATCCGGCAGCATTTCCCCTGCAGTGGCGCGTATGGAGATCCACCGTCGTTTTGTGGCACCTGTATGCCAGTCTTCTGCTACTGCTGCTACGCTCTGGCTCTGATACCAAGCTTGAAATCTAAGCGGCAGGTTTGGGCAGCATGCGTTGTTGATGCAGCGTGCGGGCTTCCACGCTCGATGCTTAAGTCTGCTGCCCCCTCAGTCTGCTGCTCCAGAGCCTAAGTCTGGAAGCTCTGGGTTTGTCATTCAGAAGTGCGCGCGCCAGTGTTAGCGCCAGAAAGGAGCTGAAAACTGGAAAAGACTGATTAGGAATGAACAATGAGACACAATGGGAGACCCCTCCAAGAACTAGCCTCCCCCTAGCTCTGTAGAGCTTGTTACTCAGTTCACCAGCCAATCAGAAATTACCTATTTTCAGGCTGGCAGTTTTCTCGTTGAGGCCTGCCAGACGGCTGGCAGCCCAAAACCCGGGCGTCGTCCGTTTTGCCTAAAAACTGGACCATACCATTATTACAACGCTGCAAACGCAGCCGTGCGGTCAGATTCAGCTAGAAAAATAGTAGCGAGGAGTTATGGTGGCCTGAACCCAAGCAGTGCCTACGATGGTTTATGATGCCGAACAGGGCCATGCAACATGCAACAAGGACCCTAGGCAGCGCATGACGATGCAGACGTGATAGGACGCGCTGGACGCATGCAAATAGCAACTACGGTGGCCGTGACCGTTGGCAGCGCGACCGCCGAAGAGGCCTGCCGATGGAGCTGAACATGTCGCCAGAGAGAGGAGGCTCCAGCGAACTGCGAGAAGACCTCAGCGTGCGTCGGCTCCACCGGACGACACTCCATCAGCGTCGAGTCTTGCCGTCAATCATCTGCACGCCGATGTACACAAGCTGGGAGGACACAACAGAGCACAATGAGAGCAAAAACCAACACTGAGGCCCACTCATCATTCGCTGGAGCCTCCTCCCTCCGGCGATGCGCTCAGCTCCATCAGCAGGCCTCCTTGGCGGTCGGGCCGCCAGCGGTCATTGCCACTACAGATGCTTTCTGCATGCACCTAGAGCTGTATCTCGTTGTGGCATTGTGTCTGCAACATCATGCGGTGCCTAGGGTCCATGTCTTCTGCTGTATGGCCCTGCTTGGCATCGCTGACTGTCATAGGCACTGCCTGGGTTCGGGCAACCATATCTCTTTGCTGCTTTTTTTCTAGCTGATTCTGACTGCACGACTGCGTTTGTAGCGTTGGTTAATGGTATGGTTCAGTTTTTAGGCAAAATAGACGACGCCCGGGTTTTGGGCTGTCGGGCGTCTGGCAGGCCTCACCGAGAAAACCCTGCCTGCCAAAAAATAGGTCTAGGACTATTTTCTGATTGGCTCGTTAGCTGAGTAACAAGTTCTACACTAGTGGGGGGGGGGAGCTAGAACTTGGAGGGGTCTCCCATTGTTGCTCATTCTTCATTCCTAATCAGTCACTTTCAGTTTTCAGCTGCTTTCTGGAGATTACACTGGCGCGCGCGTTTCTGAGTAACAAACACAGAGCTTCCAGACTTAGACTCTAGAGCCGCAGACTGAGGGGGCAGCAGGCTTAAGCAACGAGCATGGAATCCTACATGCTACATCAACAACGCATGCTATCCCAACGTGCTGTCGAGGTTATCTAGCTTGGTATTAGAGCCGGAGCAAAGTAGCAACAGCAAAAAACTGCTGTACAGGTGCCAGACAACGCCAGCGGACCCCCATACGCACCAGTGCAGGGGAAATGCTTTCGAATTTTTTCCGGCAGCATTGACCCGCCTGGTGGCGGCGTGAGATTTTTTCCCATGGCCATTGGGCCATGGGAAATGCTACCAAGTTTTTTTCAATAGCACTGACCCTCACGCGTGATGCGAGGAGGTGAGCGACAGGCCGCGTCCAGCACGTGCGGGTGATGACGCACGCTGCAACGTCACCCAGGTGAAGTGACTGGCACCAGCACGCAGCAGTAGCAGTCTGCAGCAATAGTAGCCGTAGGCAACGGCAGCGAGCAGTGGCAACATCAGCCATTAGTAGTTGTGTGTAGCAGTAGCAGGCACAAGCAACAGCTCGCAGCAGCCCGCAACAGTAGCAGTCCGCAACAACAGCTCGTAGCAGTAGAAGCAGCTCGTAGTAGAAGCTTGCAGCAGCAGGAGCCCGCAGCGGCAGCGAGCAGCAGCGGCAGTAAGTAGCAGCTGCAGTAGCGTGCAACAGCAATTGTAGGCTGCAGCAGCCGCAGCAGTGAGCCGCAGCGGTAGTCAGCTGCAGTAGCGGCAGTAGCGAGCAGTTGCTAGCAGCGGCTGTTGCTGCTCATTGCCGGGAGCAAGCAAGCAACAAGCAACAACCCACTGCTGCCAGCAAGCAACTACTCGCTGCCAACAAATAGCAACTCGCTGCCAGTGAGCAGCAGCCCGCTACTCACAGCTAGCAATGGGCAGCTGTCCGCTGTGACAGTCGAGAAAAGAAAAAAAATACGCAAGAAAAGAAATCCCCCACCCCAGCTTTGGTGCCGCGGCTACAGCAGTTGTGTTTGCTGCTGTAGCTGCCAAAACAGCCGCAGCAGCCCGTAGCAGCAGCAGTTGCTGCTGCAACTACAGCCGTAGAAACGGTAGCAGCAGTAGCGGTAGCAGCCATAGTAGCAGTAGTAGTAGACGCAGTAGCAGCAACAGCAGCAACAACTGCAACACCAGTAGCAGCAACAGCAGCAGTAGCAACATCATCAGTAGTAGCACCAACTGTAGTAGCAGCAGCAACACCAAGAGGAGTAGCAGTAGTAGTAGTTGTAGCAGCAGCTGCTACTGTACCAGTAGGAGCAACAACATTAGCTGCAGCAGCGGTCCAAACAATTGCCACTACTGACGTCAGCATCCTGTTGACGTCACTACTGACGTTGACGTCACTATTGATGTCACTACTGACGTCACTACTGACGTCACTGTTGAAGTTATCAACTCACAAAAAAAAGAAAAACAGAAAAAGGGGGCGAGGGAAGGGGGAAGCACACCTAAGGGTGGGTAGGACACCCTCCACCCTCAGCAGACGTCACTGCTGATGTCAACACCACAAAAAAAAGAAAAAGAACAAAAAAAAGAGAAGGGCATCACACCATGGCTGGTATCTCCACTGGGGAGGGGTCCTCCTCTGTTGGGGCGACCCCTACCCCCCTTTCTTGCCGCGGCTGTAGCAGCAGCAGCACCAGCAGCAGCGCCAGCAACAACAGCAGCAGTAGCAACAACACCACCAGCAGCAACAGCAGCAGAAGCATGAGGAGCAGCAGGAGCAATAGGAGGAGCAGGAGCAGCAACACCAGGAGGAGCAACAACAGGAGTGGAAGCAGCAACAAGAGCAGCAGCAGTAGGAGGAGCAGCAGCGGCAGGAGCCCTCTGACGTTGTCGGCGACAACCCTGACCCCCTCGCTGCTCTTCAGCAACTGCTTGCCGCCCTGACGCAACAGCTTGCAACACTACAGCTGTTGGTCTCACAGACTGCCCCTATTGCGTCGCCATCCTTCACCCCTCTAGGGTATGCCAGCCCAACTATGTCTGCTGCCACGCACTATTTGGCGCAGCAGCAGACTCAGTGCCAGCGACAGACAGTGACCTCCGTCCTTGTCCCCACTCTGGGTGCCGGCCGCAGGCAAAAGGACTTTGAGATGCTGCCGCCGCCGCTTCAGGCCGGCGAGCAGTTCTGGAGTTGGGAGCTCAGCTTCCGGATCTGGACGTAGGGTGAGGGCCTGTGGGCATACTTCACCCTACCATATGATGCCACACTGGCCGACCAGTTGTATGTCGTTGGTCGTGTTGTCCATGCTCTAGTCCCTGTCAACCCTCTGGCTTCTCGCCTCGCCCTCATGCCCTTCTTAGGCGACTTCATCGCTGGCGCCACCCTAAACCCTGCAGCTGCGTGGCACGCCCTCACTCGTCCCCATCGCCTGTCCAGCGAGGCTGAGACCAGTTGCCTGCTGCGGGAGTTCAACTCCCTGCACATGGGGGAGACAAATACGGTCACCGCCTACTGGCAACGGGCGGAGGACATCCTTCGTCGCCTCGGGACCTCTGCCACACCCCCTCTTGCCACGCTCCTCACCATCAAGCGCAGTGTCACCGACGCGTACGCGGACGTCTTCATCCACTACCCTCACGACGTCCTCTCTACCATGGCGGCCAAGGGCATCCTCATGCCCTGGGCATACAAGCTCTTTCTCCGGATTGAGGAAGCTTGTATGGAGTCCGGACTCCAACGCACGGAGGCCATCGCCTCCCCTTCCGTCACCTCCGTGGCCGTCGCCTCCCCCGCCGCACCTACCTCTTCATCGTCTGGGGAGAAAAAGCGTTGAAACAAGAAAGGCAAGGGTTAGGAGCAGCATCTGCAGCCGTCGACCGGGTCCAGCGGTGGCGGCTCGGTCTGGCACAACTGTGGCCAGCCTGGGCACGGATGGTACACATGCCCTCTACCAACGGACGAGGCGCATGTCATCGCCACCATGCATCACTAGCGCGAGTGCCTTCTTGCCTCTGCCGCCGTAGCTGTCGCCGCATCTGACACCTCAGCCTCGTCCAGCAGCTCCACCACTTCGGTTGCTTTGCCAGTCCTGCCGACAACAGCGCTGCAGTTGTCGGCACTGGCACAGTCATCCTTCTACCCAGGCTCCAGTGCTGTCACCGTGTACTCCGTCTACACTCCGGGGCCGTCCTCTCGTGAGCGCCAACTAGAGCAGTTCCACGCTCCAGCTCGGCCTGCCTTGCCCTCCTCCCCAGGGACGTGCGAGTTGCATCACTTCCTGCTTTCTTGTCCAGCCTTGCATGACTGAGACTGAGCTACAGCCGTGCACCGTTTCCTCGTTTGTCTTGTCGTCTCTCATGGTCTTAGCTACCCCTTCCCATGACGATGTTGCTTGGCTTGACGATTGGCAGTCTCGGTTTGTGCCTCCTTCCACCGCGTCCGCGTCCCTTGCTTGCTGCCATGTGACCGTTAGCAACGACCTTGCTGAGACCTGGATCATCGACTCTGGGGCCACACATCACATAACGGCCTCTCGTGAGGCATTAAGTATGCTCGGTCCTGTAGGTGATGTTTATGGTGTTCTAACAGGCTCTGGCCAGGTGTTGCCTGTCCGTGGTGTTGGCGTTGTTCGTTTCCTGTGGTCTTTCTGGTGACGTTTTTCTGACCGATGTCCTCTTTGTCCCTGGTCTTGAGCTCAACCTTTTGACCGTCACTACCCTTGACCGCATGAGCATGGACGTTGTGCACTTGCGTGGTGTTGGCACTAGGTCGTTGCGTCCTTTTGGTCTTCTTGCACTGCACGCCACCGCCCGTGGAAACCTGTGGCATGTACCTCGTCTCACCTCCCCTCCTTCTGTCTCCTTCCCGTCGGCTGCCACAGGGCATGTGTCTGTCACCAGTACGCTTTCTCCTCAGCACACTCGCCTCTTGCAATGCCGCCTCTGCCACGTCCACTCTGCCGCCGTAATCAGCATGCTCCGCACCCAGCCGGCCAAGGGCCTTGACCCGGAGACTTTCCACCTCCCGTGTCCCACTGAGTGTATTGATTGCGCTCAGGCAAAGATGCACCGGCCCACGTATCCCTTGTCTTCCTCTTGTGCGTCCGCCCCTCTCGACCTTGTCCATTCGCACGTCATGGGTCCTCTCCCCAGCGAGTTTGTCGGTAAACATGGTCGCTATGTCCTCACCCTCACTGATGACTATTCTCGCTACCGCTGGGTCTTTTGCCTTCGGCAGAAGAGCAATGTCACCCACGCCATCCAGGATTAGCTGTCCTTGCGGAGCGCGAGTGTGGCCGCTCTCTCCGCCGTTTTCACTCCGATCGCGGTGGTGAGTACATGGGTGCGGCCAAGACCTTTCTCGCCTCCCACGGCATCTTCCATGAGACATCCACGCCTTACACGCTCGCTCAGAACGGCGTCTCCGAACAGTGGAACCGTACCATGGCCAACGCCATCCGCACCATGCGGGTCGAGTTTCGTCTCTCTGATGGCTTCTATTTTGAAGCCATGGCCTACATGACCCAGGTCTGGAACCGGATTCCCCACGGTCCCCATCCTTGCCCGTCCACGCCGTAACAGCACCGGTGCGGTGAGCGAGCTGACCGCCGCCTGGCTTGCGTCTGGGACTGTGTGGCCATTGTGTTGATGTCCGCCCCGTAGCAGGGCGGCAAGCCTGCCCCCCGGGGACAGCCCTGCACCTTCCTAGGTGTCTCTCGTCAGTCCAAGGCATGGCGTTTCTGGGATCCCTCCCAGCACTGCATCGTTGAGTCCCAGGATGCCCTTTTCTTTGAGGACTCATTTCCTCGCGAGCTCATTCGCTCGGGCTCATCCGTGTCTATCCCGTCGCCTGGGGGAGTTGTGAGTCCGCTCTCCATCCTGCCGATTCCGGGTGACACATCCCTCAGTCCCTCTGAGCCGGCAGCCCCAGTCGCGGCCACTGGTCCCTCCGAGTCGGTAGTTTCAGTCGCGTCTACTGGTCCTTCCGAGCTGGTAGTCCTAGTTGTGTCCACTAATCCCTCCGGGCCGGCACCCCCAGTCGCATCCGCTCGTCCCTCCGGGCCCGTAGCCCTTGTCGCGTACGCTTGTCCCTCTGGGCCAGCATCCCCAGTCGCGTCTACTGGTCCCTCAAAGCCAGCAGCCCTAGTTGTGTCCACTGGTCCCTCCGGGCTGGCACCCCCAGTCGCATCCGCTGGTCCCTCCGGGCCAGCATCCTCAGTCACGTCCGCTGGTCCCTTTGGGCCGGCAGCCCCAGTCGCGTCCGCTGGTCCCTCCGGGCCAGCATTCCGAGTCGCGTCTACTGGTCCCTTTCAGTCGGCAGCCCCAGTTGTGTCCATTGGTCCCTCTGGGCCGGCACCTCAAGTCGCGTCCGCTGGTCCCTCCGGGCCAGCATCCCCAGTTCCGTCCGCTGGCCCCTCCGAGCCACCAGCTCTTGTCTCTCAAGTCCGGGCAGCAACCTCGTCCTCCTCCATTGACCCGGCGGACTCAGTGCCATCGCTTGTCTTGCCACGCTACACATGTGGCCTAGGTGGCAGCCTCCGACCCAGACTGTCGGTGAGTGCATAGACCGTCGCACCGCGCTCCGTGGCGCCTCGACCCCCCGTGGCTTGACGTGTCTCCTCCACTACCACGGTCGTGAGTGGGGATCCTTGCACCAAGGCCCTCGGCTTGACCACCTCGGCCATCATTGCAGACCTTCACCTAGGCTCCGCACTGGGCTACGCCACGCTTCATCATGAGCATTGGTACGTTGTCGTGGCTACACTCGCGCACATCCTAGGACTCAAGATGCACACGCTCTCTCAGTCCGCTGCACAGCATGCTCGGAGGACCCAGACATCCTACGCGAGGCACGAGCCTCTCCTGAGGCTGCACACTGGGACACTGTACATGTACATGTACATGTATATGTATATGTATATGTATATGTATATGTATATGTATATGTATATGTATATGTATATGTATATGTATATGCATATGTATATGTATATGTATATGTATATGTATATGT
>SZWC01010668.1:20037-35814 GCA_023375785.1 Penium margaritaceum | reverse complement strand
TCAGCACTTGCACCGATGTCAGGAGCAGGAATCGACCAGCCATCTCTTGATCCTTGGGATGAGAACCCTGACATGCTGGATAACGCCCACGCGAGTGAGATTCGCCTGCTTAAGGAGCATCTCCGCCAGCTTCAGACGAGTTCCTGGCCTCCACAGGCATCCGTTCCCATCTCCGAGAGATCCTCCCTTGTTGTTTTTGTCATTGTTGCTGGAGATGTTGTTGTTGCTGTTGCTACTGTTGAAGCTTTTGTGCTCGTTGTTGTTTTTTTATGTCACTTTCGTTATTGATGATTCTCTTGTTGTTGTTTCCCCCATCGTTGTCACCATCGTTGTCTTTGCCGTCATCACTTCCACTGCTTCTGTTGTCATTGATACCGTTGTCGTTGTTGTTATTGCTGTAGATATCGCTGTAGCTGTCGTTGTAGGTGTAACTATAGCCGTTGATTACACTGTCACAAGCATAGTTGGCATCATTGCTGCCATTGTTGTCGCTGTTTCCTTTGCCTTTACCGAGACATGCGCTGTTCCAGTGACCGTTGCCATTGTCGTGGTCATGGTGATAGTTGTTGTCACTGTTGTTGTCTCTGTCACGGTTGTAGCGCCGGTCGAGGTTGTAACAAATGTTGTGGTTGCTCTCCTTGTCACTACCATCAAGGATGATTATTTATGTTGATGTTATGGGTCCCCTTCCTTATGAATTTTTTGGGGGTGCCAGGCGGTATGTTTTGTGCCTCACTGATAACTTCTCTCATTTTTGCTAAATCTTTGCTCTTCACCAGAAGAGCAATGTTTGCGCCATCCTTGATTCTTCTCTCTTGCAAGCTGAGTGGTTGTGTGAGCGATCCCTACATGTCTTCTGTAGTGATCACAGCGGTGAGTTCCTTGGTCCCACATCCCGTCTCCTTAAGTCTAAGGGGGTGTGTCTGGAGACCTCCACTCTCTACACATCCTAGAAAAATGGTGTCTCCGAACGTAGGAAATAGATGCTTGGCGATGGCGTCTGGACTCTTTTGTCTCAGTTTGGCCTCTCCCTTTAGTTTGCCTTTGAGGCCATGTGCTACATGACCTGGGTATGGAACCGTGTCCCCTACGGTCCCCTCCCTCGCACTACCACCCCTTTTTAGCATTGGTATGGCACCCGTGCCGATCTTTGCCTCGCTTGCGTTTGGGGTTGTATTGCGTCTGTCTTGCTTCCCGAGGTTCTTCGCAATGGGAAGCTCTCTCCGCGTGGATGTCTCTGCCCCTTCTCAGGTGTCTTTGCCCAGTCTAAAGCCTGACGCTTCTGGGTTCCAGAGTGCAAGCGGATTGTCATTTCTCGTGATGCCCTATTCTTTGAGTCTGTCTTCCTCCGTGACCTCAACCATCTTTTCCCCTTGGCCTCCCTTGTTGGAATGATGCTCCTCACCATGGCAGGAGTGACTCCAAAAAGGAACACCAAAAAGACAAGCCTTAGTGGCTTAGTGGTTAATGGTGTCCACCTTGAGAGGCAGGGGCCCGGGTTCAAGTCCCACAAGATGAAATTCTGCCCTGCCTCAAGGGAGGTGGAAAATAGATGCCAGGAAGCTAGCTCAACCTCTAGAGTTCCTCTTTAAGTTTCTAGAAGGCCAGGTGAGGGTCNGACACCTTCCCTCCTACTAGAAGCAAGCTGAGGAATCTAGGAAGGGGCAGAAGCTTCTAGAGGAGGGAAGGGATGCCTTCCTAGGTGGGAAAAGGACAGCCTACCAAGGAGCACTCTAGAAGCCATAGAATCTGCTAGGAAGCTCCAAATCTGGCATGCTTGGGTGTTCTGGAAAGCTTAGATCAGTGGCTATAAATTGCCACTGCTTGTGGGCCTTGATGAAGTGTTAATTCCCAGTCAATTGAGGCCAAAACTATTGCCTCAATCTCTGACCAGATTTTGCCATCCTTGGAACCAGTTGCCTCCATAGTTTCAGTCTCTCCAAAAACAGTTGGTGGTGTGAACCAGCCACTGCTAGGGACCCTCCAGGGTACACACTCACCCTCAGGCCAACATCCCTACCGTTGCTCTCTTGGTTGCAAGGGAAGGTCGGTTCTGCTGTCCCTGCAGGTCTAAATGATGTCTCCACTCAGCAACATTTACCCTAACTGTGACCTCCAGAGTTTGACACAGACTCTACACAAGCCCTCTGAGGCTCTCTCGGCCTTGTCATCAAACACCCTGGCTTCCCCTGTCTTGTCCTCCCCGTCTGCGGCTGACTCCATGTCTCCTGCGCACTCCTCCGCGGCCCCCTCCAGTCCTCTCCTAGTGCCAAACCCACCGGCTCCTGCCATGTTGACCTCTGATGCTCCCTCTCGTCTTGCTCCCGTTTCTCCCTTTTTCCATGGCATTCACCTCCGTACTCTTCCCACTCGCTCTCATAGCGTCTCCGCGCCTCACCCTTGATCATCGCATTCACAGCCTCCACAGTTGCCGGCATTGCCACCGCAGTTGCGTTGCCCCATGTTGAAATAGTGTGCACCTTGTCCACTGCCTAGTTGGCTAGCTACACATACAGACAAGGCATGCACTGCTCTATGGAGTATGTCCCCTTGGTCTGTTCTGAGATGGGCCAGGAATGCACTGCCCATAATGGGTATGTCCCCTGTGGCTCATCATTGGAACCATACCTTTTTGGCTTGGTTGATTAGGCACCGGAGTCTCAAACCAGAGGTCGCGGGTTCAAACCCCGCGACGGCCGCAGTTTTCTTTGTGGCCAAAACTGGGAGAGGAAGCTTCTAGGAAGCTTACTAGAGCCTGCCTTGAGGATGACACTTGGCGGTCTAAGGACGCGCCAAGTAGGAATGTAGGATGAGGTTGGCTCCAGTGGAGCCACTACAAGCAGAAGCTTTAGCAAAGCTTTGCAAGTATAAAAGCCTGTACCTTGCATGCATCCATTTACAGTTCTTGCCTTTGAGACTCCTCACAGAGTGTCCAACCAAAGGTAGACACTAAAGACCAACATGCGGACTTCGTGAGGTTGCAAACCAAACGAACCTAAAGTGTGGATCCCTCGTTTGAGGGTGATATGTTATCTTGGTTGCAATACCAAGAGCGGTTGGCGGCCTCCCATGTTGGGACCCGTCTTCTAGACCGTTGCTATCCGGCGCATGGACAAAGGGTTATGGGCCCACACTTCTGGTTCTATGGCACGCTTCCAAGACCGACTAGCGCGTGGTCTTATAGGGCGCACAGGTACAACAGGGACACGACCATTAGACGGCTCCATCTGCTCCATCGGCTCCATCGGCTTCTTCAGGTAGGGTGCACGCACGTGGCGGACTAGGGGACGAGGAATCGCTCTGTCCATGTTGGACAAGACCCTTGAGCCCCAACAGGATTAAGCTCTACCCCTTTTTAGAAGGTGGTACGACCCCGAGTCCGTTCTCTCACGACGGCACCATTGCCTTAGGCGATCATCGGCGGGAGGGGTATGCAACGGAACCAACTGCACCTTTTACAACGGTCGCAGTCAGCAGCCTCATCAGCCTCATCGGCCTCAACGAAGCAGAGTAGCAGCAAAGCAGAAAAGACGAGCAACCGGAAGAAATGGCGGATCCGACTCCAGCCCGCCTTGAGGCGGGCATGTCCAAATTCACGGGGACAGGTTTTCCCTTGTGGAAATGGCAGTTTGAGATTGTCATGAACGTGCGTGGCTACATCAACATCCTCAAAGGGACCGAGATAGCACCAGCCGATGCGACCGTGACGACGCATGCGGCTGACCTTGTAGCATGGACGATGAAGAACAACATGGCTCTCGCAATTCTTGTGACATCCATCAACGAGACTCAACACTCCCACATCACAGGATGTACGAGGCTGTCGTCGAACACGTCCGCAACGAGTCCATGCGACGTAGTGGCACCGAGGCAAACATCTCAGCCTATGCTTCTCGCTTCGGTGGACAAAGTGCAAGCTCTCGCTCCAGTCAAGGCAACAGCGGAAGCGGTGGCGGTGGAGGGAAAGGCAATGGTGGCGGGAAGAGTTCCAAGAAGCCCGGCAACTGTCACAACTGTGGCAAGGCTGGGCACTGGGCTAGGGACTGTCNCGGGCACCAACCACCACTCATCAAAAGAGAAGGGTGGATTTGTCTCCATGGCCGAATCTGTCATGCGCATCAAGTGTGCAAACGGTGGCGTCGTCCAAGCCATGGGCGAAGGGGACAAGGTGATCACGTTCAACGTGAATGGTGCGGAGAAGGCAGTCAACCTTCAAAAGGTGGTGTACATACCCTCCTTCGCAGCCAACTTGCTGTCCGTCTCACAAATCACCGACAACAACATGACAGTGGTGTTCACCAACAAGGAAGCGGTGGCCCTTAAAAATGAGGACATCCAGATTTTGTACACCAAAGAAGACCTCATGCTTCAAGTTACAAGAGTCGACGGCCTCTACGTGCTTCAAACCAAAGTCACCAAGGCATCGGATGAGGGACTCACATGTGCCACCAAGATAGTGGCACCGGAGCCGAAGGATGCACCACTGGCGACCGCTGCTGCCGCCACATCAACCAAGGACACAGATGCTGAGCTGTGGCACCGGCGATTTGGCCACGTGGCCAACAGCACGCTGCAAAAGATGCAAGAGCAAGAGGTAGTCCGCGGAATGGAAAGGTGCACTATGAAGCATGGCGAAGGGTGTACATTGTGTGAACCATGCCTCCAAGCGAAGGCAAAGAAGAAGCTGTTTGGGAGAGGAGGTCAACGAGCGGAGTACGTCTTGGAACTGATACACAGTGACGTGTGTGGACCCTTCCGCACACCGTCAAACGGAGGAAGCAAGTACTTCTTGACCTTCATTGACGACCACAGCCGCAAGTTGTGGATCTACTTCCTCAAAGCAAAGGGAGAGGTCAAGGAGAAGCTCCTCGAGTTCGTCGCCATGGTGGAGCGGCAAACGTCCAAGAAGGTGAAGGCGCTCCGAAGTGACAACGGGGGTGAGTACGAGGCATGCAAGCCTTGGCTCAAGCATCATGGCATCCGCCACGAGCAAACCACCCCTTACAACCCCCAAAGCAACGGCGTTGCCGAGAGGATGAACCAGACCCTACTCGGCATGGTGCGAAGCATGCTCTTCGACGCCAAGCTCCCACCTCGCTTTTGGGCTGAAGTAGCAACAACGGCTTGCTACCTCTTGAACCTCACACCAGCGACCGCCTTGCGGAAGCGTGGAAAGGAGCAGGACATGCAGCTGAAGACCCCACAGGAAGCATGGTGGGGAAAGAAACCCAACGCATCTCATCTAAAGGTGTTCGGGTCAACTGCATGGGTGAAGATCCAGTCGGGAGAAGGCGGAGGCAAGCTCGACGCACGCTCCAAGAAGTGCATCATGGTTGGGTACGACTCGTCACACAAAGCCTATCGGCTTTGGGACCAGGCAGCAGGCAAGCTCGTGGGGAGCCGCGACGTCGTGTTCGACGAACGCACCCCTGGAAAGGGAGAGCTGCTGGACCCGACCCTCACTCCCAAAGCGGGAGAGTGGATAGTGTTGCTTGAGTCCGGAGACCAAGCACCCGACAACTGGCTCGCCTTGCCAGCAGGTGGTGGGAATGGGAGAGTGGCTGCGGAGGATGATGCAGCATCTGACATGGACGCGGATACCGAGGCGTCCGAGGCTTCCGAGTCTGACTTGGAGTCTGACGACTCTTCTGACGACAACGACGACGACAAACCACCACCTGTGGAAGCACCAGCACCAAAGCAAGAAGCGGCACCACTACCCCGGCGCAGTTTACGACCAAAGAGAGCACCTTTGCGGTATAAGGATGATTGGACCGGCCTTGGCTGGTCGTGCATGGCTCAGGGAGAGCCATCCACAGTGGCGGAGGCCATGAATGGCCCAGATGCGGCCAAGTGGAAGGAGGCAGTGGATAGCGAGCTTGCATCCATTGCCGAGAACGGCACGTGGGTGCTGGTGGATAGACCCGACAAGGCCCACGTGGTGGGATCCAAGTGGGTCCTCCGAGTGAAGAAGAAGGAAGACGGCAACATCGACAAGTTCAAGGCAAGGGTAGTGGCTAAGGGGTTCTCTCAACGCCCGAGCTCTGAGTACGATGAGACGTTCGCGCCCGTCGTGACCTTTGCCTCCATCCGCTCTCTCCTTGGCATTGCTGCCGCAAAGAACTTGGAGATACACTAGATGGACGTCAGAACAACTTTCCTTTATGGGAAGCTTGACAAGGAAGTGCTGATGGAGGTTCTCGAAGGAGTCGAAGCTCCCAAGGGCAAGGTGTGCAAGTTGGTGAAAGCGCTCTACGGGCTGAAACAGGCCCCAAGGATGTGGTGCAAAGAGATGGACGGTTTCATGACCGGCCTTTACTTTGCGCATTGCCAGAATGACCCGAGCATGTACGTGCGCGATGATGGGAGAGGGCTGATGCTGGTTGCGCTGTACGTGGATGATCTGATCATCTGCTCGTCTTCGGTCGAGCTGCTCGATGGGCTGAAGTCTGACCTCAGCAAAAGGTTCAAGATGAAGGACATGGGTCCTCTCGAGTACTACCTTGGGATTGCCATCCACCGCAACCAAGTAGCAGGCACCATCGAACTCAACCAAACCAAATACATTGGTGAGGTGCTGAAGCGCTACCACATGGAAGACTGCAAACTTGTCAGCACCCCAATGACGACCGACACAAAGCTGAAGGCCTCCATGTCGCCAAGCAACGAAGCAGAACAAAGGGAGATGCAAGACATCCCCTACCAGTCCGCCGTGGGTAGCATCATGTACGCCATGGTAGGGACTCGTCCGGACATCTGCTATGTTATGGGACAAGTGAGCAGATTTGTGGCCAACCCTGGGCCACAACATTGGCAGGCAGTCAAGCGCATCTTGCGCTACCTGCAGAAGACACGTCACATGGGCCTCTTCCTTGGAGGCCAAGAAGGAACGGACCCCCTTTGTCTGAAATGCTACACCGACACTGACTGGGGAGGAAATCTCGACGACAGGAAATCCACCTCTGGATACGTGTTTATCTTGAATGGCGCTGCCATCTCATGGGCCAGCAGGAAGCAGGATTGTGTTTCCGTGTCCACGCCTGAGGCAGAGTACGTTGCTTTGTCTGAGGTGTGCAAGGAGACTCAATGGCTCCGCAGCCTGCTTGGCGAAATGATAGTGCCACAGAAAGACGCCACGATCGTACACGTGGACAACATGAGCACCATCTCGATGGCTGAAGACAAGATCATCTCCCGGCGAACGAAGCACATCGACATACGTTACCACTGCTCACGTGACCTGGTCATGAAGAACGTGGTGGACTTGCAGCACTGCGGAACAAAGAGCATGCTTGCTGACTGCATGACCAAGCCGCTCGACAGCGACTTGCATTATGCAGGCATTCATGGATTCGGCATGAGGAGTGCGGCAGAGGAAGGGTGAGCTCTAAGGCATTGATGGAGCCGAGCAAGGGACAGATGGACAGAGGTGCAAGGGAGAGATTTGTTGAAATAGTGTGCACCTTGTCCACTGCCTAGCTGGCTAGCTACACATACAGACAAGGCATGCACTGCTCTATGGAGTATGTCCCCTTGGTCTGTTCTGAGATGGGCCAGGAATGCACTGCCCATAATGGGTATGTCCCCTGTGGCTCATCATAGGANCCATACCTTTTTGGCTTGGTTGATTAGGCACCGGAGTCTCAAACCAGAGGTCGCGGGTTCAAACCCCGCGACGGCCGCAATTTTCTTTGTGGCCAAAACTGGGACAGGAAGCTTCTAGGAAGCTTACTAGAGCCTGCCTTGAGGATGACACTGTTAGCTATTGAGCTAACCACCTCTGGCAGAGAAGCCGTGAAACCGAAAAGCTCACAAAGGTTTTTAGGCCTTCTTCCTTTGTTGACATGTGTCATGCACCCCAGACTTAATCAGGCATACACTTCACCTTCAAGAGTACTAACGCCTTAGCATTACATCTCAAGAAGAGCTCAAGTCGTCAATACGCAAGAGAGCATCAAGAAAGGGTTGATTGATCAGCATGCAAGACAAGTCCTTTTATAGCTGTCTGTCCAGTCCTAGAACTCAAAAGCACATTCCTGGGAAGTGGCCTGAACCAGCCACATCACCAATAGACTTGCACTGTGGGCTTGACACATAAGCATCCTAGTGTCAAGGTGACAGACCAACCATGTAGCGTCCAAGAAGCTACGGACTTTCTTTCTTGGAAGCTTCCACAGCAAACAAGATATGCATGGGGCCAGGATCGACCTCATGACCTCTCACTTGGCCAAATCAACAAAATGGCCAAGGTAACCACTCACCCACATGGTGTACTCACAGGTCATATCTCACAAGAGACAGAGCATAGTTGAGTCACACTACAACGGATCTAGGGGTCATACCTCCACAAGGGGCAGAGCATTCCTGATCCGTCCTACAACACTGAACAAGGGGCAAAAACATTCAACAGACACTTGGCGGTCTAAGGACGCGCCAAGTAGGAATGTAGGATGAGGTTGGCTCCAGTGGAGCCACTACAAGCAGAAGCTTTAGCAAAGCTTTGCAAGTATAAAAGCCTGTACCTTGCATGCATCCATTTACCGTTCTTGCCTTTGACACTCCTCACAGAGTGTCCAACCAAAGGTAGACACTAAAGACCAACATGCGGACTTCGTGAGGTTGCAAACCAAACGAACCTAAAGTGTGGATCCCTCGTTCGAGGGTGATATGTTATCTTGGTTGCAATACCAAGAGCGGTTGGCGGCCTCCCATGTTGGGACCCGTTTTCTAGACCGTTGCTATCCGGCGCATTGACACCCCCGTCGCCTGATCCCACCATAGTCCGCCAGGCACGTGCGGCACCTGACTTCTAACAGTGGGAGACTGCCATGCGTGATGAGCGTTAAGCTCTAAAAGATCACACTGTGTATGAGCTTGTTGACCTACTGTCGGATCGCAAGGCCATTGACGATTGATGGGTTTTATCATGGAAGTGTAAGCCCAATGGCGAGCTCAAAAACAACAAGGCACATCTTCCGGCTAAGGGATGTTACCAAGTCATCGATGTTGACTTCGACAAGACGGTTGCCCCTGTTGAGCATTACACCACTCCTCGAGCTCTCCAAAGCCTTGTTGCGCATCATGACTGGGAGCTCGAGCAAATGGACGTTAACAATGTCTTTTGGCATGAACATTTGGAGGAAGATATATATATATATATGTATATACATATATATGGTCCAGCCCCCAAGGATTGCTGATGGCACAGATAGAGTTTGGAGACCGTGTACGGCCCTCTATGACCCAAAACGATCCCCTATGTGTTCAAATCAGGAGATCACCTCAATAATGGAGAAAGGGGGTAACCAAAAGAGTACCATTGATCCTTCCCCTTTTATCACTCCTGTGTCCACACCCTCTGTAGCCATCCTCGTCTATGTTGATGACCTACAGATCGCGTCACCCACTCATGAGACAGTGGCCTCTGTCAATTCCCTACTACACTCTACTTACAAAATGAAACACCTGGATCCAGCCCGAGTCTTTCTAGGCATGGAGCTTGAGCATGACCACGCTCGTTGTGTTCTCCATGTTCATCACCTTGCGTATGTCAAGAGTCTGGTGGAGCGCTTTGTCTCCCTTCTTGAGTCTGTTCCCATGCTTCCATGCCAATGATGCACGCTAGATAGCGGTTGCTTAAGACACTAGATGTGTCAAAGCTGGGGGAGACAGTAGAGGTAACTGACTACCTGAGATTGATATGGTCAATGTTGTACCTGGCCACCACAACACGATAAGACGTTGCCTTCTAGTGAACTTTTTTGCCCAATTCTCACAGTGCCCTGGAGTGCGTCACATGGAGGCAGCACTACGTGCTGTCAGGTATGTTGACCTTTGTTATCGAGCACAGTCATAAGTTGGTCCATGGATATACTGACGGTGACTGGGTGCATGACGCTGATGCTCATATTCGCACATGCTACATGGAAACACGGTAAGCAGGGTTGTGTGGCATGCAACTTCAATGAGGCTGAGTGTGTTACTCTGGGGGCAGGCACCTGTGAGAGCGTGTGGTTGTGTCGCCTGTTGCAACAGCTGCGTGTCCCCAACCATTACATCAACTTGCATTGTGATAACCAAAGCATGAATGCAATTGTTGAGCATGATGGTATGCATCACACTCACACAAAGCATATCAATGTTCAACACCATGTTGTGCATGAGCGGGTGGTTGCTGGGGATGTCCAAATCGTGTCGTTTGACACCAGACAGCAGTGAGCTGACTTCCTCACAAAAGCACTTAGTAGTAGCATCTTCAAGGTGGATGTTCACATGGTTGGATTGTTGCATGCTCGTGATGACCCAAATTGATCTGTTGTGTCGGTGCCTGTGTATAGTTAAGTGTCACTAGTTGTAGCGCCAGTATTGTGCCTGTGAGTGTCTTGTGCTCATTTCGGCCGTGGGTCATGAGAGAGAGTTGCTTTACGTGTCAACATCGTGTCGTGATCTCTGGCCTTGCTGTACACTCACATAATTGGTGTAGGTGAATGGCTAGAGATGTTGGTGTTTTTGCATCTCTCATTGTGCCCTGTTGTGTCCTCTCGGCTTGTGTACATCGGCGTGCAGATGACTGACGGCGAGACTCGATGCTGCTAGAGAGTCGTCTGGTGGAGCCGATGCATGCTAGGACCTACACGTAGTTCGTTGGAGCCTCCCCCTTGCGACGACATGCTCAGCTCCATCGGCAGGCCTCCTCGGCGGTCAGGCCGTCGGTGGTCACTGCCACTGCAGATGCTGTTTGCATGCACCCAAAGCTGGATCTAATTGTACCATTGCTTTTGCAGCGTCATTCTCTAGTTAGGGTCCAAGTCTCATGTTAGCGTGGCACTATTTGGCACCATGGACTATCGTAGGCACTACCTGGGTTCGGGAAGCCATAACTCCTCACTGCTGTTTTTTTAGCTGTTTCTGACTGCACCACTGCTTTTGTAGTGCCAGAAAAATGGTATGGTCTAGTTTTCAGGCAAAATGAATGACGCCCGGGTTTTGGGCTGTCGGCCATCTGGCAGGGCTCACTGAGAAAACCCTGCCTACCAGAAAATACGTCTATTTTCTGATTGGCTGGTTAGCCGAGTAACAAGCTCTACAGAGCTGGGGGGGAGCTAAAACTTGGAGGATTCTCCCATTGTTGTTCATTCTTCATTCCTAATCAGTCACTTTCAGTTTTTAGTTGCTTTTTGACACCTACACTGGCGCGCACAATTCTCAGTAACAAACCCAGAGCACTCAGACTTTTACTCTAGAGTGGTAGGCTAAGGGGGGAATAGACAAAGGAATGAGCATGGAAGCCCGGATGCTTAATCAACAACGCTACTGCCCCAACCTGCGCTTTAGCAGTTTCTAGCTTGGTATAAGAGCCAGAGGGTAGCAGTAGTAGTAGACAACTGGCGTATAGGTGCGTGACTACGCTGGCGGACCCTCCATACGTGCCAGTGCAGGGGAAATGCTGTCAGATTTCTCCTGGCAGCATTGACCCGCCTGGTGGTGGCGTCTGATTTTTTCCCCACGGCCACTGGGCCAGGGGAAATGCTGTCGGATTTTTCTTCCAGCACTGACCCCCACGCGTGACACGAAGAGGTGAGCGGCCGGCCGTGTTAGACACCTGTTGGTGACGACGCACTCGTGACGTCACCCAGGTGCAGTAGTTGGTAGAAGCAACAAGCAGTGGCAACTGTAGCCGGCAGCAACCAGCAAGAGCCGTGCGTAGTAGCAATAGCCGACAGCAACAGCAAATTGCAAGAGTAGCATCCCACAGCATCAAGCAACAGCAGCCGGCATCAACGGCTTGTAGCAGTAGCAGCAGCAAGCAACAACAGTAGCCGGTTGAAGCAGCAGCAGTTAGTTGTAGTAGCAGTAGCAGTGAGCAACAACCGGCCGCAACCAACAGCAGCTACTACAGCAGCAACCAGCAACAACAAGAGCTGCAACTGCTCACAGCTCGCTGCTCGCCGCGAGCAGCAAGCTGCAAGCAGTGAGCTAGTTGCTTGCAGCAAGCTGCATGCTGCAAGTAGTGAGCAGCGATTTTGTTGCTCACAGTGAGCAACGAGCTCGTTGTGACAAATGAAAAGAAAAAAAAGGGGAACACAAAAAAAACCCCATCCCACAAGTGGCCCTGCAACTGTTGCAGCCACCGCCACAGCCGCTGCAATAGCCACAAAAAAAGCAACATGCAGCAGCTTAGTGGCAGCAGCAGCTGGTGCTGCAGCAATAGTTGTAGCATCAGCAGCAATGGCTACAACAACTACAGCAATAGTAGCACCAGCTATTGCAGCAACAGCCGCAGCGGCGATAGCAGTAGCAGCAACACCAACAGCAGTTGCGGCAATAGTAGACCAGCAGCAGTAGCAGCGGTAGCAGCAGTAGTTGCAGTAGCAACAACAGCAGTTGTAGTACTAATAGCAGCTGCCCTAAAGCTGACACAGTAGTGACTTCAGCAACCGTCGTTGCTGACGTTAGTAGTCCTCAACTAACATCACTGCTAACATCATCGCTGACATTAAAAAAAAGAGGGAAAATCTACAACAGTAACCCAGTAGATAACGCACCAACAGCTACTGACATCAGCCATCCTAGGCTGATGTCACTATTGACATTAGTAGTACACAAAAAGAACAAAAAACAAACAAACCAAGGAGCAACATAACCCACCATTGCTGACAACCCCAGTGGGGAGGGGTCCTCCTCTGTTGGCGGAACCCCAAGCCCCCCTTTCTTGTAGCAGCTACAGCAACAGCGGCAGTAGTAGCAGCATTAGCAGCAACAGCAACAGCAGCAGCAACGACAGGAGCAATAGCATTCCACAGGCTTCGTCGCCGGCGCCTTCGACACCGTGGCCGCCATTCATCAACCGCTTGCCGCACTAACGCAGCAATTTGCAGCACTGCAGCCGTTGGAATCATAGAATCACATCAGTGTCCTGCCGCCTTTCCTTCCTCCTGGGCATGCCAGCCCCGCTGTGTCTGCTGCCACGCATTACTTGGCGTAGCAATAGACTCAGCGCAAGTGGCAGAAAGTGGCTTCTATTCTTGACCCCACTCTGGGTGCCGGCCGCAAGCCAAAGGACTTTGAGACCCCGCCCCCGTCGTTTCATGCCAGCGAGCAGTTCCGGAGCTGGGAACTCAGCTTTCGTATCTGGGCAGAGAGTGAGGACTTGTGGGCAGACTACACTCTTCCATACGACTCCACCCAGGCTGACCAGCTATACGACGATGGTCACGCCGTACGTGCCCTCGTCCCGATCGCTCCTCCGGCATCACGCCTTGCCTTAGAGCCCTTCCTCGGCGACTTCACCGCTGGCGATACCCTAGCGCATGGCACGTCCTCACCCGTCCCCATTGCCTATCCAGTAAGGCTAAGACCAACCGTCTATTGCGGGTGTTCAACGACGTGCACATGGGGGAGACCGAGACGGTCACCTCTTACAGGCAACAGGCTGAGGACATCCTCCGTCGCCTAGACACCTTTGCTCCATCCCCTCTGTCTGCGCTCTTCACCATCAAGTGCGGTGTTACCGACACGTACGCCAAATATTTTATCTACTACACCCAGGATGTCCTCTCCACCTTGGCAACCCAGGGCACCCTCACTCCCTGGGCATACAAGCTCTTTCTCAAGATTGAGGAGGCTCGTCTTGAGTCCCGCATCCATCGCACATAGGCCCTCTCCTCCTCTGCCATCGCCTCCGTGGCCGTCCTTAGCCCACAGCAGCTGCATCCACTGGTTCTTCCTTGTCGGTAAAGAAGAAGCACGGGGGCAAGAAGGAAAAGGGCCCGCAGCAGCAGCAGCAGTAGCTGACTAGGTCTAGTGGTGGTGGCTAGGTCTACCACAGCTGTGGCCAGCCAAGACATGGGTGGTACACGTGCCCGTTACTGATGGACGAGGCGTGCGTCATGGCCACCATCCGTCGCCAGCGTGAGCGTCGTCTCGACTTTACCGTCGTAGCTGTCGCTAGCCCTAACGCCTCCACCCCGTCCATCAGCTCCATTTCTCCGATAGCCACATTGGTCTCGCATTTGCCAGCTTCGCAACAGCATCATCCGTAGGCATCAGTGCCTCCATTTCTATCTCAACTGCAGTCCTTCTATCCGGGCTCCGGCTCTTTCACTCCGCACTCCGTCTAGACTCTCGGATAGTCCACCCGTGAGCGTCAGCTGGAGCAGTTCATCGTGCTCCAGCTCGGATGCCTCACCGTCCGCCCCAGAGAAATGAGAGTTGCGTCACCTCCTGCCCATCTGCCCTGCCTTTCAGGTCATGTCCTGCTTCCTTTTCTGCCTTGTCATCTCCTAAGCTCTCTGCCCCTCTCTATGACAACATCGCGTGGCTTGATGATTTCGGTTCATGCCACCGTCCACCGCATCCGTGTGTCTTGCCTGCTGCCATGTAACTGATAGTGATTTGGCGACTCCGGTCCAGGACCCTGCCGAGACCTGGATCATCGACTCCAAGGCCACGCATCACATGACTGCCTTTCGCGAGACCTCCAGTGTGCTTGGTCCCGTTGGCAATGTGTCCGGAGTCTGGATGAGCACAGGACAGGTGTTGCCTGTTCGCGGCGTCGGCATCGTTTGTTTCCGTGGTCACAGCGGTGATGTCTTTGTGACTGATGTCTTGAGCTTAGTCTTCTATCCGTCACTACCATTGACCACATGAGCATGGACGTTCTGCACTCACGTGGCATTAGCACTGTGTCGTTATGTCTGTCCGGTCTTGTCGTTCTGCACGCCACCGCCCGTGGCAACCTATGGCACGTACTTCGTCTGTCCTCCCCTCCCTTCGTCCCCTCTCCATCCGCCCTGACAGGCCATGCCTTTGCCACCAGCACACTCTCACCAAAGCACACATGTCTCTTGCGCCGCTACCTTTACCATGTCCACTTTGCTGTTGTTGATAGCATGGTCCGCATCCAGCCAGCTAAGGGCCTCGGCCCGGACTCCTTCCCTTGGCCGTGCCCCACAGAGTGCATTAATTGCCCTCAAGGCAAGATGCACTGGTCCACCTACCCTCACTAATTCTCCTGTGCATTTTCCCCTCTAGACCTTGTCCATTCCAATTTCATGGATCCTCTCCTACCTAGTCCGTCGGAGAGCATGACCGCTATATCCTCACCCTCACTAACGACTACTCTCGCTACCGATGGGTCTTCTGCCTTCGGTAGAAGAGCGATGTTGCTCCAACCATCAGGGACTGGCTTGTCCGTGTGGAGCGCGAGTGTGGTCGGCCTCTTTGTCGTTTTTGCTCCAATTACGGTGGCGAGTACATGGGAGAGACGACGACTCTTCTCACCTCACGCAGTACCCAACATGAGACGTCAACACCTTACACACCGGTCGAGAACGACATCTCCGAGCGGTGGAACCGCACCATGGCTGATGTCGTCCGCACCATGCACGTTGATTCAGGCCTCTCAGATGGCTTCTACTTCAAATCCATGGCCTACATGATGTGGGTCTGGAATCGAATTCCCCACGGACCCCTTCCCCGCCAGTCTACGCCGTAAAAGCATTGGTGCGGTCAGCGTGGTGACCTCTCCCCGGCTTGTATCTGGGGCTGCATGGCCATTGTGTGGCTGCCTTCCCTGCAACAAGGCGACAAGCTCGCCCCTTGTGGGCGTCCTTGCACCTATCTCCCATCAGTCCAAAGCCTGGCACTTGTGGGATCCCTCCTGGTACTGCATCATCGAGTCCCGCGATGCCCTCTTCTTTGAGGAGCTCTTTCCTCGCGACCTCGTTTGCTCCGGCTTGTCGTTGTCCCTCCCGTTGCCGGGGGGGGGGGGGGGGG
>SZWC01010668.1:5655-19968 GCA_023375785.1 Penium margaritaceum | reverse complement strand
GGGGGGGGGGGGGGGGGGTGGTAAGTCCATCCCCTGTCTTGCCGCTTTCGGGCGGCACATCACATGGTCCCTCGGAGCTGGTAGCCCCTGTCACGTCCGCTGGCCCCCTCGGGCCGGCAGCCCCAGTTACGTCCGCAAGCCCCTCCGGGCCAACAGCCCTAGTCGTGTCCGTTGGCCCCTCCGGGCCGGCATCCCTCGCCGCGTCCGCTGGCCCCTCCACGCCGGAAGCCCCAGTCGCATCCGTTGGCCCCTCCACGCGGGTAGCCCTATCCACATCTGCTGGTTCCTGTGGGCCGGTAGACCTGTCTGCATCCACTGGTCTCTTCGGGTCGGCAGCTCCAGTCGTGTCCACTGGTCCCTCTGGGCCGGTAGCCCCTGTCGAGTCTGCTGGCCCCCCAGCGTCGGTAGCCTCGTACGTGTCTGCTGGTCCTTCTGGGCCGGCAGACCCGTCCACGTCCGCTGTTCCCTTCAGACTAGAACTTCTGTCTGGCCCCGCCAGCACCTCGGACTCGGTGCCATCTAGTGCCCTATCATGCTACACACGTGGCCCAAGTGAGCGCCTCTGACCTAGGCCGTCAATGAGTGCACAGACCGCCACACCGTGCGCTGTGGCGCCTTGGCCCCCCGTCGCCCCACGTGTCTCTCCAACTCCTACGATAGTGAGTGGGGAACCTGGCAGCAAGGCCCTCGTCCTAACCACTACAGCCATCATTGCAGACCTCCACCCTCATAACAGCTCCACGGCACTCCCGGAGGACCCAGCCACCTTACGCGAGGCTCGAGCCTCCCCCGAGGCCGGACACTGGGATGCTGCTTGCGCCGATGAGCTTGCTACTATTCGGCAACACCACGTGTATGACCTCGTCGATCTCCCACCTCGTCGGAAGGCCATCGGTGCAAAATGGGTCTTCCAAAGTAAATGGAAGCCGAACGGATCCTTGGAGAAGTACAAGGCCCGCCTCACAGCCAAGGGGTTTGCTCATGTCCCTGGGGTTGATTACGACCAGATCTTTGCCCTAGTTTGTCGATTCTCTACTAGCCGAGCGCTCTTGAGCCTGGTTGTCCAGCACGGGTGGGAGCTGCATCACATGGACATGAGCAACGCTTTCCTCCATGGCTCGCTCGTAGGTGAGGAGCTCTACTTGGTAGAGCCTCCGGGCTTTGACAACGACACTGGGAAGGTCTGGCAGCTGCAGAACGCCCTCCATGGCTTGAAGCAGTCGCCTCGGTGTTGGAACCAGGAGATTAGTCGCACGCTCCTCCGCGGCGGCCTCCTGCACAGTACTGCTGACCCCGCACTATTCATCCACCCACTAGGCCAAACCTTTGCTGTTGTCCTGGTCTACGTTGACAATCTCCTCATTGCATTGCCAAATGTGGCTGCCATCCAGTGCGTCAAGGACCTACTGCACACCACCCACCAGATGAAGGATCTCAGGTCTGCCCAAGTCTTCCTGGGCATGGAGCTCGAGCATTATCGCTCCCAGGGCATCCTGCACTTTCATCAGGCTGCCTATGTGCAGACTCAATCCACTCGCTTTGTGGAGGATCTGCGCCTCGTGCTGAGCACATCCTCACCCATGTTACTTGATGGCCAGGTGAAGCTGAAGAAATCTGACCCAGCCATTGTAGGGGAGCAACTTGTCGTGACCATGTATCTGCGAGTAATCGGGTCACTAATTTTCCTGGCTATGACGACGCGCCCAGACATCGCGTTCGCCGTTAACCTCCTAGCTCAGTTCTTTTAGGATCCGCATCACCTCCGCTTCGAGGCCGTGATCCGAGTACTGCACTATGTTGTCTCGACTCCACGGTGAGGTCTCATGTTCCGCCGATAGCCATCTGTTGTCATGGTGGGCTACACTGACAGTGACTGGGCCCGTAGTCCGAACGGTAAGAGCCGCACAGGCTCCATCTTTTTGATTGGCGGCAAGACTATATCCTGGCATAGTAGCAAGCAGGGGTGCATTGTACACAACACTGTTGAGGCTGAGTACGTAGCCCTTGGCTCAGGCGCATGTGAGAGCGTGCGGCTGCGTCATCTGTTGTCTGAGCTACGTCAATCCGTTGCATCCATCACGTTGCATTGTGACAGTGAGAGTGCCATGGCCATCGCCAACAATGATGGCGTACATCACACATACACAAAGCACATCAATGTTGAGTATCACTGTGTGTGTTCGTTGTTGCATGATGGTAACATCAGCATCGTGTGGGTTGAGACAGCATAATAGCTAGCTGACTTATTCACCAAGGCACTGAAGTGCGACTCGTTCAAGAAGGCTGTGAGTTCGGTCAGTGTGCATCTGTGAGTTGCACTCTTTGTCCTGGCCTGCATCTCTGTGTGCCCTAGAGGGGTTTTTCTGTTGAATGTGTCACTCCCCATCCATGTGCGCCTGTGAGTCATGGAGGAGTGTTGGTTTTTTTGCATCTCTCATTGTGTTGTGTTGTGTCCTCCCAGCTTGTGTACATTGGCGTGAAGATGACTGACAGTGAGCCTCAACGCTACTGGAGAGTCATCCTGTGGAGCCGACGCACACCAAGGCCTACACGCAATCCGTTGGAGCCTCCTCCCTGCGGTGTTGTGCTCAGCTCCATCGACAGGCCTCCTCGGCGGTCGGGTCGCTGGCGGTCACTACCACTACAAATGATGTTTGCATGCGCCCAGCACTGGATCTAATTGTACCATTGCGTCTGCAGCATCATGCTCTGCTTAGGGTCCAAGTCTCATGTTAGCGTGGCACTGTTTGGTACCATGGACTATCGTAGGCACTGCCTGGGTTCAGGCAGCCATTACTCCTCACTGTTATTTTCTAGTTGTTTCTGACTGCATGACTGCTTTTGCAGCGTCGATGTTATGGTATGGTACAGTTTTCAGGCAAAACGGATGACGCCTGGGTTTTGGGCTATAGGCCATCTGGCAGGGCTCACTGAGAACACCCTGCCTGCCAAAAAATACGTCTATTTTCTGATTGGCTGGTTAGCTGAGTAACAAGCTCTACAGAGCTGGGGGGGAGCTAGAACTTGGAGGGGTCTCCCATTGTTGTTCATTCTTCATTCCTAATTAGTCACTTTCAGTTTTCAGCTGCTTCAGGCACTAACACCGGCGCGCGCACTTCTGAGTAGCAAACTCAGAGCACTCAAACTTGTGACTCTAGAGCAGCAGGCTAAGGGGGCAGCAGACTAAGCAACGAGCGTGGAAGCTCGCACGTGCATCAACAATGCTACTGCCCCAACCTGCGCTTTAGCAGTTTCTATCTAGAGAGAGAGAGAGACAACACTGCATGTTACACCTTTGTGATGACATCTTCCCACACCGGGCCAACTCCTTAAACCAGTGTGCCAACAGGCTGCACCATCTTTGCATGCTAGGTACACACTGAGGCGGGTACTCGCCTAAACCCAGTTTCAGTAGAAGTTACTTGCTGACAAGATTGAGCATCATGCTAGGATTGAGTGTTTTCCAGCTAGGAGAGGTTTGGACCCAAGGCCACTAGCCCTAGGGGTAGCGATGGAGAGTGAGCTTGTTGCTCGCTCACTTACTCCCACCACAAGAAACATCTGTGTCCAGTTACTCGCATTTTCTCACTTACTCATTGCTTGTGTCTCTTCACTACAACTCCTCTGCTCTTGTCATGCCATGGTCTTGAGACATCTTTAGCTCTACATGCTGCACATTGTACACGCGTGGTCCTTGATTATTCACCACTGCCATCACCGTTGCTATTGCTGTTGCTGTCATTGTCGTAGTTGCAGTTGATCAGTGATGCCTCCGATTCCGGTCATAGTTGTAGTCGATGTGGTCATCATTGTTGCGGTCTCGGTCCCGATTGCAGTCGGCAGTTGCTATTGGCGTTCCGGTCGCATTCATGGTTGCTATTGTTGTCGATGCCGCTGTTGCTCTTGTTGGGATTTCAGATGGCCCCGATTAAATTGCTCCCTTTAGCACAGTGTTGTTATGTCAGTGTTTTGGTGACCTTTGGACTTGACGCCACTCGCATGCAGGCAGGCTACAGTGGTCGACGACCATGTTGCCAATCTCAGCTTCACCTTGCACATTCTCTTGTGCACACAGGAGTTTTCTCGTTCGCCAGATCACAATGGTCATTTTCTCGGCAACATCAACTTTGCCCTCTGCCAATTCAGTTCTACAGAGCTTGTTTTTTCTGATTCCACTGTTTCTTTCCGTTTGTCATTCGGCTACCCGAGTGCGACGCATTGCTGATGGGTTCTGTCTAGTTGTTGTTTGGACGATGTAGCTATTTTCTCGGATTTCCCCATAGACTAGCTGTCACGCAGCATGCACTGACGCTAGCCGTACCGAGTGCGGAGGGGATATCCCTCTTGCTTGCTTGTTGTATCTCCAACTCTCATTCTTTCAACAAGATCTTTGCTATCTCTCCATCATTCTCAATGTCGTCAGTTGCGTTGTGTCCCTTGCATCCCACAATCTCACACAAGACGTCCTTAAAGGGGGTTTCTCCATTCCCTCATGGTATCAGAGTAGTTGAGAAACTGCACCCTCACATTCCACCATACAACGCGCAGCAATAGCTTCTTGCTGGGCTGGGTTGGGCTGGGTGGGGGTGAACAGATCCCGGCAACGTGGCGGCCCTGAGCTCATGGCTCCCACCACGTAGTACTCTGGCAGAGCCGGAGACGGAACGCTGCCGAAATCTCAGCAATAGTCCTTTCGTCGCGGCTGTCCTCTTGGTGGCGACATGCGCGCACAACTTCGGTTGTCTGACCCGAAGCAGCTCTCCCTTGTGGGACTCTCTTCCACAGTCAAAGCATTCTAGCCGTGACAGCAATCGCAACTTCAGGTTGCAATCGCACCCTCTTGAGCCTTGGGCTTCTTTGCCCATCCACTGGCGACGATGCTACCACATCCGTGGCAAGACCGTCCTTGGTTTTGGCTGTCTTTGCCTCATCCGCGCAGATAGCCATCCCGGCTAGCACACAAGCTCGCAGCAGCAGCTTGCCGCGCAGCATCCTGCGGTCGCAGCTCACAACAGCATCAGCATTTCCAGCAGCATTCGCAGCAGCAGTATTCGCAGCAGTAGCAACAGCGACATTCCTAGTAGTAGCATCATTCGTAGTAGCATTCACAGCAACAGCATTCACAGTAGTAGCACAACAGTCGCGGCTTCATCTTCGGCTGTGGCAGATATCTCCGCGAAGCCAGTAGTCGCTGGCTCTTTGGTCACCGACTCCCGTCAACGCAAAGGCCCCTCAAGCTTTGCGGTGACAAGCTCCAAACACCCAAGGATGCCAAGCTGCAAACAACGCAAAAATAGAAATGGACCCAGGGTGTACACGCGTCCCCTCCTCGGCAGCCTCTCTTGGGACCACCCCTGCTGATCTCCACCTTTTTATTCTATTTTCTTTCCCTTTTTGCTTTTTTTATTTTCCTCTTTATCTCTCTCTGTTTCATCACTTCTCCTCACTTTTCTTCTTACCCTCCGGGTCATGACCCGGACATTTGGGGGATTGTCCCACTGATTCGGGAGACCAACGGTTGTGGGGAGTGACCACCGACTCGTCAGATTTTTCACTTCCTCATAGGCCAACCCTAGGGTTTTTCCCTTGGGTCTCGTACTCGTTCCTATTTTTTTCACGATCTACCCATTTGCTTGCTATCCGGGTACCCGGGTTCTCGTTCCAACACTCGAAACATCTCTCTATTTCCCTGGTGGTGCCGTGAACACGTGTACATTCTTCTCGTGCCCTTGGCCTCCTTTCCTTACCACTTCGTTCTCTTCTCTCCTAATCTTATGTTCTCTCACATTCACTTCCCTTCGGCCGAGACCCCAGTGCTTGGGGATTTGTCCCGGCATTGTGGGAGATCATTCTCAGGTTTTCCTATCACCTCTTCTTTCTTTCTCTCCTCTGAGCTGTCCGTTCTCTCAGCATGGCATCGCCGACGATGCCTCCACCTGGAGTGGCATGGGCACCACCCTACTGGATCCCCTCATTCTATGGGCCACCCTCACCGTTCTACACATCTCTTTCCTGGCTTCATGTGCCTGCTCCCCAGGCGTTCCCCTTCTCTCCTTCGACACCCATCCATGGGTCTAGCCCGCCAGACATGCGGTCTCCTTTGATCCTCTCCGGGGGCTCTCTCCCTCCACCTTCACGCACTCGACGTACAGCCGTCTCCTCTGGTGTGAGTCTCGTGGTTGGGTGTGGAGGTCACCACTGTGAGTCGGATGGAGCCCTTTGGGGAGCGTCGTTGGGTTGTCCGATTGGTGAGGGTGCATGGATTGAGGATTGGCAACATGTCCCTTACCCCCGTCGCTTTGCAGCTTGTCCTGAGCGTGCGCCACCTTTTGCTGGTTTCACTAGTAAGGTTGCCGCATTACATGTCACGTCACCTGCACGCATTTCACGTGGATTCTGGATTATTTAGACTGGCGCCACGCATCATATGACATCGTCACATCTTGCATTTGTGTCATTGGGGCCTGGCAGTGACGTACCGTTTGTTCGTACTGGATCGAGACACATGCTCCCGGTCCAGGGTGTTGGCGTTGTGCAATTTGTTGGACTTGACGGCGATGTGTTTCTGCCTGATGTGTTGTTCGTGTCCGCCCTTGAGGTCAGTCTGTTGTCTGTCACTACTCTTGATGATCAGGGAATGGATTTTGTGGCGTCCCGTGGTGTCGGCACTGTCTCCCTTCAGTCCTCTGGATGTGTTGTTCTTCATGGTCTCCGGCGTGCCAAACTGTACCGTGTCTCATTGTTTGCACCCACTCCGACCTCCGCTGCATCTGCTCATGTTCATGTTGCTCCCTCACTCTCCCCTGAGCACACTCGCTAGCTGCATCAACGCCTCTGCCACGTGCACACCGCCGCCATACGCAGCTTGATTCTCCATCAACGTGTCGTTGGTTTAGACGCCGCTACCTTCTCTGCACCCTATATTGTTGATTGCATGGATTCTGTGCAAAGCTAAATGCATTGCGTCCCATTTCCCGTGTTTATGTCACGCACCCTGGAGCCACTCGCTCTCGTCCATGCTTACGTGATGGGCCCCTTCCCAGTTGAGTTTCTCGACGGTGGTCGATACTTCCTTTGTCTCACTGATGACTATTCAAGTTTCTGATGGACTTACTCACTCCGATTGAAGAGTGATGTTGGGTCTACGATCGAGTCTTGGCTCATCCAAGCAGAGCGTGCATGTCAACGCAAGCTACGGGACTTTCGCTCTGATCATGGTGGTGAGTTCATTGGCTCCACTCTTTGCTTCCTCACGTCACTTGGTGTTCGCTTTGAGTCGTCTGCTCCCTACACCCCACAGCAAAACGGTGTCTCCGAACATTGGAACCGCACATTGGCTGACGGTTTCCGCACCATGGTGCTTGAGTCTGGTCTCTCTGAAGCCTTTGCATATGAGGCCATGAAGTACATGACTTGGGTGTGGAACCGGGTTCCTCATGGTCCACTACCCCACCATGTCATACTGTACGAGCGCTGGCATGGTCGCCGTGCTGACTTGCGTCTTGCTCGTGTCTACGGGAGCGTCTCCTGTGTCTGGCTTCCTGAGGATCAACGTGATGGGAAACTTTCACACCGCGATCGTATGTGCCTTTTTCATGGTGTCTCTCCGCAGTCCAAGGCTTGGCACTTTTGGGATGTTGATCATGCGCGTGTCATTGAGTCTCATGACGCTTTGTTTTTCTAAACAAGTTCAGTCGCGACATCGTCGACACCGTCACATCTCTTGCCCCTGCCACACGTGTCAAGGGCTGCTCGTGGGCCGGCTCGCCCGAGGGTACCATTTCCACCCCCCCCTCCTTCTCCGTCCTATGTTTCATTTCCTTTGTCCTCTGCCCCCACGAGTGTACCGTTGTTGACACCCTCATGGACCCCTACGGCTGTATCCTCTCTCCCTGTCGCCCCTGCTCCTGTGCCTCTCTCTAGATCATCGTTGTCACCTACGTCCTCGTCACCATCTCTCTCTCTCTCTCCCTCTCTCTCTCTCTCTCTCTCTCTCTCTCTGTGCCTCATGCGTCACCTCTTGTCGTGTCACCCGCTGTTGGGTCCCCTGATGTCATGCCTGCGCCGTCGTCATCCTCCTTTCTGCCATTACCACATGCCTCCTTGCCAATCTCGCCACCAGCTACTTCTGCACCTTTGGCTGACTCCATATGGATTCCCTTCACGACGGACCCACTCGCACATTTACCATTGTCCAACCTCCCTCCTTTCAGTCATGCTCCTGGGGACCGTCTCCGGCCCTTACCGTCGTGCTCTCATGCTACTCCTTCTCTAGATCGCTCTGGTCCATCCAGTCCTACCAGTCCTCCTCCAGCTCGTGGGCCCGCTCCTCCTGACACTGATCTCGATGCACTTGGACTGTCAGCCTCTGTTGTCTAGTCGAACTCTGCAGTCGGCTTCTCTCTGCTCGCCGTTGAGTTCTCCCATGCTGTTGCTGCCGCTGAGTCTGGTTGTGTCTCTAACCCCGTCTCTGTCGCCACTGTCCTGACATCTCGTGGTTCCACAGCACTCCCGCCGGACCCGGACACAGCCCGTCAGGCGTGCTCTGCTCCTGATGCAGCACTGTGGGAGCAGGCCGTGTGCGAGGAGCTCGATGTCATGGGGTCTACAAACTTGTGGATCTTTCACCTGGTCGTAAGGCTATAGCCTCACATTGGGTGTACAGGCGCAAGCGCAAGCCGGATGGCGTCATTGGGCGCTACAAGGCTCGCCTGATGGCCAAATGGGTCTCCCAAGTGCGAGGCGTGGACTTCGATACCACTTTTGCCTCTGCTGAGAAGCACACCACTGCCAAACCCCTCTTGAGCCAGGTGGTCCAGCATGACTTGAAACTGCACCAAATGAACATCAACTATGCGTTCTTCCACGGTCGTCTCGATGAGGAGATCTATCTCGCCCAGTCGCCTGGCTTTGACAACGGCTCCGGCCGCGTGTGGCGCCTCCGCAAGGCGCTGTATGGGCTCAAGCATTCTTCGCATTGTTGGAACCTCGAGACATTAGCCACCCTTTAGCGTGGTGGTTACCGTCGCAGTCCAGATGATCCTACTCTTTTTGTTAGTGCCCCTACTGCACCGTTTGTCGCCGTCCTCTTCTATGTGGACGATCTCCTCATCGCCTCTCCGGATCCACAGGCTAACCGAGCGGTCAAGGATCTCCTCCAATATGCGTACAAAATGAAGGATCTCGGCCCTGCCCGCGTCTTCTTGGGCATGGAGATCGAGCGCGACCGTCAGTGTCGCATGCTCACCGTGCATCAGGCCAGGTACGTCCGCACTCTTGGGGAGCGGTTCGTCGATCTCTTGGCCGCTGTTCCCCATGCGTCCACGCCTATGACGCCCGCTGGCAAGCGCCTTCTGAAGACTGTTGACCCTGTGCAGTTGGGGGGGTTGGTGGACATCACGACCTACCTTCAGGTCATGACGTCTCTGATTTTTCTCGGCACTACTACACCTGATGATGCTGCCTTCGCTGTCGATTTCTTGTCCCACTTCTCCCAGTGCCCGCGTCGCCTCCATCTCGAGGCGGCGTTGCGTGTTGTCCGCTACATCGTCTCCACACCCTGTCTCGGCCTCTGTTTTTGCGCCCAGCCCTCTGTCGTTGTTGATGGATACACAGACAGTAATTGGGGTCAGGACCGTGACGCGCGCAATCGGTCGGGTTACATTTTCCACATCGGTGGCACCGCGGTCTCTTGGAAGAGTGGTAAGCAAGGGTGTGTCGCACGCAGCTCGACTGAGGCCGAGTATGTCGCTCTGGGTGCGGGTGTTTGTGAGAGCATTTGGTTGTGTCGCCTTATGCAGCAGCTGCGCCAGCCCATTCGTTGCATCACTCTTCGTCGCGGCAATGAAAGCACTCGCTGGATTGCTGAGCACGATGGCATGCATCACACTCACCTGAAGCACATCAATATTGAACATCACTTTTTTCGTGAACGCATTGCGTGTAGCGATGTGCGCTTGATTGGAGTTGACACGCGTCAGCAGCGGGCTGACTTTCTCACCAAGGCGCTCTGCACTGGGAAGTTCAAAGTGGTTATGCATGATGGACAGTCTAAGCTAGAGAGTAGACTGAGGCAGGAGCCCTGCTGTTGCATGCAGGAGGGGGCAAAACGCCATAGATTGACGCAGGGATGTGAGAGTCACAAGTACGAACGGAGAGAGTAATGGCAGTCACGCGTCACAGAGGTGTTACGCGACGGGGAGAGGCGAGAGAGCGAGCAGCGAGCTCGATCTCTCTCGCCACCCTCGAAACTGGTGGAATCATCCCCACCTGCCCACAGACCAAACTCCTAACATAAACTAGGCCACTGTTCAAAACAACAAAGCGACAAGGGGATGAACCCGGTTATGCCCATGGCCAACTGTGCTTGAACGCATGTGAGAAATGCACATGTGGCTGGCAAGCTCAGATTGAGCCNAACGCCATAGATCGACGCAGGGATGTGAGAGTCACAAGAACGAACAGAAAGAGTGGTGGCAGTCACGAGTCACAGAGGTGTTACGCGACGGGGAGAGGCGAGAGAGCGAGCAGCGAGCTCGATCTCTCTCGCCACCCTCGAAACTGGTGGAATCATCCCCACCTGCCCACAGACCAAACTCCTAACATAAACTAGGCCACTGTTCAAAACAACAAAGCGACAAGGGGATGAACCCGGTTATGCCCATGGCCAACTGTGCTTGAACGCATGTGAGAAATGCACATGTGGCTGGCAGGCTCAGANGCTCAGATTGAGCCTCGTCATGGTCGTCCTCCCAACTTCTGGTCATGACGAGTCCGTCGGCGAAGTCATCTCTCTCTGGTCAGTCACCTGCACCGGTGATGTGAGTGTGCAACGAGGCCAGAGGTCACCGTGTGATAATGATATGAATCCAACACTCCCCCATGACCCACAGCCGACGCACACGAACGACATGCACAGGCACAACGTGAACGTCACAAGACGTGACACAACACAAGACTGCACAAGAGCACTGGCATGACAACTCAACCAGGAGCAACACGAGGACACAGTAACCCAACAGTGTGCACTGCTGCCTTAAAGACATTGCTGCTGAGTGCCTTCGTGAGAAAGTCAGCTCGTTGCTGTCGCGTGTCGACCCACACAATCTTGACATCACCTGCAGCCACACGCTCACGTACAAAGTGATGCTCTACATTGATGTGCTTGGTGCGCGTGTGATGCATGCCGTCGTGCTCAGCAATAGCTTTTGTACTTTGATTGTCACAGCGTAAGGTGATGCAGCGGATGGGTACACGCAACTGCTGAAACAAACGACACAGCCAAACACTTTCACAAGTGCCTGCACCAAGGGCGACATATTCCGCCTCACTCGAGCTGCGTGCGACACAACCCTGCTTACCGCTCTTCCAGGAGACTACTGTGCCGCCGACGAGAAAGACATAGCCGGTGCGGCTGCGTGCATCCGTGTCATGCGCCCAGTCACTGTCAGTGTAGCCATCAACAACGATGGACGGCTGCGCCCGGTAACAGAGGCCAACTCGTGCAGTGGAAAGCGCATATTGAACGACACGCAGCGCGGCCTCCATGTGCCGCACCCGTGGGCACTGTGAGAACTGTGCAAGGAAGTTCACAGCGAAAGCGACATCTGCTCGTGTGGTAGTGGCCAGGTACATCAATGACCCTATGACACGCAGGTAGTCGGTCACATCCACCCGCTCCCCTAGCTTGGACACATCCAGTGTTTTCAGCAACCTCTGCCCAGCGGGCGTCATCGGCGTGGATGCTGAGGGCACAGACTCAAGGAGCGAGGCAAAGCGCTCCCCCAGACTCCTGACATATGCTGCCTGGTGGACATGCAGAACACGGTGAGCACGATCACGCTCAAGCTCCATGCCGAGAAAAGCTTGAGCTGGGCCCAGGTCTTTCATCTTGTACGTGGACTGCAGCAAAGACTTCACAGTCGACACTGCCTCCTGACTGGGTGACGCAATGAGCAGGTTGTCCACATAGACGAGAACTGCAACAAACGGTGCAGAGTTGGGAGCGACAAAGAGAGAAGGATCCACTGTGCTACGACGGTATCCCCCCTTTTGAAGGGTAGAGGTGATCTCCTGGTTCCAACACCGTGGTGATTGCTTCAGGCCATAGAGAGCCTTACGCAGTCTCCACACTCTGTCAGTGCCGTCAGAGAACCCTGGAGGTTGCACCATGTAGATCTCCTCATCCAACTGACCGTGCAGGAAGGCGTTGTTGACATCCATCTGCTCGAGCTCCCAGTTATGGTGGGCGACAAGACTCAGAAGGGCACGAGCAGTGGTGTAGCGCCCGACGGGGGCAAAAGTCTCGTCAAAGTCAACGCCAGGGACTTGTGAGAACCCCTTGGCGGTGAGACGTGCCTTATACTTGTCAAGCTCGCCATTGGGCTTGTACTTGCGCCTGAAGACCCATCGTGCATCGATGGCCTTGCGACCGGGCGGGAGATCGACCAGCTCGTAGACGGCGTGGTCATCAAGAGCTCGAAGCTCATCCCGCATGGCTGCCTCCCATTGTAGGGAGTCAGGCGCAGTGCGTGCCTGACGAACAGTAGTCGGGTCTGACGAGGGTACAGCAGCAACTGTCGCGTGACACTCGGCAACACTGCTGCTGATGGCGGCTTCGAGAGCGCGCTCGTGCTCAGATCTGAGCAGTGTCTGCCCAAGGGCAGAGCTGGGATGGACCACTGCTGTGGCTAGGCCCAAGGCGTCCATGCCAGCTGGTAGCCTTCCAGGCTGCTCTGGGTGAGACTGGACAGGACGGACGGATGGGGCAGCGACACTGGACGAACGAGAAGGGAGCGCGCGGAGACGCCCGCCACGGACGAAGGGCTCGATGGGAGCAGGACCAGGAGGGTCACAAGGCAACGGCGGGGCAGCGGTTGAACCACTGGATGCCGCAGGGGTAAGCGGACTGGACGGGGCCGCTGAGGAGTGTGTAGGAGACATGGACTCAGACGGAACGGAGGAGGACACAACAGGAGACGCAGGAGCTCCGAGCGAGCTGGAGGACGCGGAAGGAGAAGGAGTCACACTGCCAGACGACGAAGGCCGCTCCGAGGGTGGAGGCTGCAAGGAAGGGACCGCAGCAGGGGCTGCAGGGGCAACGGGAGCCGCAGGCCCGAATTCCCCCCGCAATCGAGAGAGCGGCAGCAGGGAGGCTGCCGTAGAGTGACGACTGAGGTCACGGAGAAAGACAGACTCGAAGAAAAGGGCATCGCGGGACTCAATGACGCGCTGGCGCTCCTGGTCCCAAAAGCGCCAGGCTTTGGACTGGGCAGACACGCCCAAGAAAGGGCAGAGACGCCCACGCGGGGAGAGTTTGCCGTCACGAAGGTCCTCAGGGAGCCAGACCGACGCAATGCTATCCCAGACTCGAGCGAGGCGCAGGTCAGCGCGGGTCCCGTACCAACGCTCAAAAGGAGTGACCGAGCGGGGAAGGGGCCCGTGTGGGACTCGATTCCACACCCAGGTCATGTAACTCATGGCTTCAAAGGCGAAGAGAGGAGGAAGACCGGACTCAGACAGAAGGGTACGGACGCCGTCGGCAAGAGTCCGGTTCCAACGCTCAGAGACTCCGTTCTGTTGGGGTGTGTAGGGAGCGGAAGTCTCCAAACACACCCCTTGAGATTCAAGGAACCGGGCGGTGGGACCAAGGAACTCACCGCCGCGGTCGCTGCGGAAGACACGCAGGGAGCGCTGACAAGACCGTTCAGCCTGGCGGAGCCAGGACTCAAGGATAGCAGGGACGTCACTCTTCTGGCGAAGAGCGAAGACCCAGCGATAGCGGGAAAAGTCATCAGTGAGGCACAAAACATAACGCCCAACACCCCCAAGAAGATCATGGGAGAGGGGACCCATGACATCAGCGTGCACAAGAGCAAGAGGTTGGGAGGACTGGGAGTCAGAGGAGGCAAAGGGAGAACGATGCATTTTCCCTTGGGCGCAGTCGAGACAGTCAGAGGGACAGGGCGAGGGAAAGGTGGAAGGTGACAGTCCAACAGCAGGTTGGAGACGGAGCATGCTGGAGATGGCATCAGTGTGAACATGGCCAAGACGACGATGCAAGAGTTTGATATCGGCGGGGGAGAGAGATGGTGCAACGTGTGCTAGAGAAGAGCCAACAGAGTGGGGAGCGGGAGCAATGAGGGGCACACGGTAGAGTTCATCACACTTAATCCCCCGCAGAACGATGCGACCAGTGGAACGAATGCAGACAGTGCCAACACCCCGACTGGCTGAGAAATCCATGCCCTGATTGTCAAGAGAGGGCACGGACAACAGGCTGAGCTCCAAAGAAGGCACATACAGCACGTCGGG
>SZWC01010667.1:49108-88270 GCA_023375785.1 Penium margaritaceum | reverse complement strand
GGAGGAGGAGGAGGAGGAGGAGGAGGAGGAGGAGGAGGATGAGGAGGAGGAGGAGGCGGAGGAGGATGAGGAGGAGGAGGAGCGGCCATAGGGGGAGGGAAAGGATCGCAGAGGGAAAGAAATCCAAAAACTCTTTTTCTCCTTCGAGGTGAAGTTCCCACCATCCCCACCTCCCACACTCGCACCCTCAAGCTAACTCACGCGCAGCAGTAGAAGGGCAGGCGTTTGAAGGGAGTCGCAGCGGCGCGTTTGGCGCCACCCCACTCCGTGGCCCACTCCGTGCTCGTGATGAACATGCGGTCCTTGCTGTGCTGCTTCTTCCCCATCGTGCTGTGCCGCTAAGACTAACGATCACTGTTTGCTGCAGTGTCCTGCTGCTTTTGCTGCTGTTTTTGCTGCTGCTGCTGCTGCTATTGCTGCTGCTGCTGCTGCTGCTGCTGCTGCTGGTGCTGCTGCTGCTGCTGCTGCTGCTGCTGCTGCTGCTGCTGCTGCTGCTGCTGCTCCTGCTGCTGCTGCTGCTGCTGCTGCTGCTGCTCCTGCTGCTGCTGCTGCTGCTGCTACTGCTGCTGATGCTGGTGCTGGTGCTGCTTCTGCCGCTGCTGCTTCTACCGCTACTGCTGCTGCGACTGCCGCAACCGCCGCCGCCGCCGCCGCTGCCTCCGCTGCCACTGCTCCTGCTGCTGCTACTTCTGCTGCTGCTCCTATAGTTGCCGTTGCGACTGGCAGAAGATGCTGTGGGTCCGCTGCACTTGCGCTGACGCTGCTGCTCCGAGCCTCGATGCTTGCGCTTTCCCCTTCCCTGTTGCCTACCCAGTGACACCGCCGAAATCGTAGCGCTAGCCTCCACGCTTTTCACGCTCTTGCAGCTGGACCTTTTCTGGGTTACATAGTAACCCTATTACAATCGCTTCGCGTGCCAAACGACGCTGAAGAAAATCGTGATTGGTGGATCGGTCATTTTCCTGACGTATCCACCAATCAGGGTGCGAAACATTTTCGGACTGTATGCCCCCCCACGTCCGCGGACGAAGAGCCAAGGTCGGCCCAACGGGAAAAATATCACGGACAATGACCTAGATGTCCGGACAGACCCCGGATAATACGGAATGACCAGTCCGACGCCAAGACAAAAGGGTATGGACTGTACGTTGGGTTGGGTCCAGCCGGTCCAGTCCAATGGCGTGCAGAATTTAATGTTGTTTTTCCCACACTATGTCGCTCCTCCTTGGCCTCGCCCTGTCCTGTTTCACGGAACTGGTCGTCATGGCAAACTCTTTAGACTCGTGAACCCGGCTTCAAACAGGGTTAATATGCAAATGAAAGAAAAGAAATCCAACCAAAGTTATACAAGAAGGTAAATAAATTTAATTCCACCTAAAATTACGTCATCTTACTTTCATAACATAATGAAACATCCAAAACTCATCCAAATTTGTAGAAGATCATTTTTGGGTTACATAGTAACCCTTTTACAATCGGTTTCTCCTGCAGAAAAAAATCGTGATTGGTCAGAGATGCGTACGGAGGGTTTTTTTCAGAATTTAATATTTTTTCCGCTCTCTGCGTCGCTCCTCGGACTTCGAGCCTTGCGAGGCATCGGACAGGAAAGGTTGTTTGTCCGCGTCCAAACACGGGTTTTTCGCGTAAGAAGGAACCGGACAGAACGGAATCGGACAAGCAAAGCGAGTCAGCTAGATAACGGACAGTACGCTTTGTGCAACGAACTGGACGGGAAGCTTGGCCAAGCTTTCAGTCCAGTCAAGTCAGTTGTTTGGCTAGACTAGCCAAACAACTGATCCCGGAAAACGAAACGTTAGGAGAAAAACAATTTGCGGTAGATTAACGCAAAATAAATACAGAAAAATCATTAACTAACATAGATTTACTGAATTCCGACTTTATTATATGATTTTACATCTACAAATCCCGCATTTTCCTTTTTGCCTAGAAAGCATTCATCATTACCCAGCATTGCACGATAACATATTAATGAATGCAAAATTTTTCCCTGGAAAAAAATCCCATGTTTTTAGACCTCTAATATTGACAAAATCTAACACGGAACGTACATAGTAGACTTATTTGGAGTACATAGAAGATCTTTGTATTCTTTTCCATTTTGCGAGATATTAATGTGGTTCTTGTATCGTCTCAATTTTTCATAAAAATTTGAGATTTTTCTCTTCAGCTCCATTATGAGGGCCGAATGAATGATAACTTTACGCCGCTACTATGTAACCCTGTGCACGCTTTGCATGCAACATACTGCTCTTGTTTTAAGTTCATAATAGACGTGTGAAACTAGCATGTTCACAATAAAAGAACATATTCATCTCATATAAATGAATTCATCATCACGTAGAATACATTCATAAAAAAGACCGAGAAGAAATGCCTTTAGAGGATTTCCTTCAGAATGTTGGTGAAGTGTTATACATAATAGTGTATCGTCAAGTGCATTCGGTCAACTTTTGGTTATGTATTTTCTTATTTTACATCCACACAAGCTGGAACAAACCCAGCATAGCTTGAAGTAATTTAGGAAGAGTTCGCCAAAACCGTACACAATGTTTGAGAGCACACATGGGCGAACCAAAAAAAAAAGTTTCAACGAATGCGGGTGACAGTTTGGCAGTCCATTTACAACCAGTTTTGGCTTCCACGGACGAGGTAAAGTCTCATGGCAAACATTCCATAATGTGGTCCAGAATGCGGGCAATTATTTAGCCTCTTAAGAGATACTAATATGAATACTTTTGCTCGGTTACTATGTAACCCTACGCACGCTTTGCGTGCAACACCTGCCTCTTGTTTTTTTTTTTTTTGGGCACAAATGCTCCGGTGCCCGTCGTTTCGGTCGATTTAGACGCGCTGCCCATAGTCGATTTCGACCGGCACGCGGTGCCCAAAGTCGATTTCGACCCGCACGCGGTGCCCATCGTCGAAAACAACCCGCACGCGGTGCCGATGTTTTTCGTCGAGCGAGCGAAAAACGAAAAAAATAACAAATGTACCCACGCCCTCGAAGTCGAACTTCGCCGACTTCGAGGGCGAAGTGGGCGAAAAACGAGTGCTGCGACTTTTGGAGGTCGCAAGTCCGAACTCCAAAAGTCGCGACAGAGTGACTGTCGCGACTTTTGAGGTGCGCACTCCAAAAGGGTGCGCCGCAACTCGCAAACCCCCCCTTAAAAAAACCGCAACTAACAAACCCCCCCAAATTTACTCGCAAACCCCCTAGTTACACTAGGGGGTTTCGGTTTTATTTTTTTACTTGCCCGGGCATCTGCCGGGCCCTGCGGTAGCGGGGCCCGGCAGATTCCCTTTCTCCTCTCACACGTGCGCCGCAACTAACAACCCCCCCCCCCATATACGACAAGGACGAAGTTGTTATATGCCCATGGTTGCCGCCGATAGATCCGCGGTGTCCATAGTCGATTTCGACCCGCACGCGGTGCCCAAAGTCGATTTCGACCCGCACGCGGTGCCCATAGTCGGAAACGACCCACACGCGGTGCCCATATTTTTCGTCGTGCGAGCGAAAATGGGCACGGCTGATATATTTTTCATGTATATATCACTTTCGACATGTTTTTTGACATTGACCTTCGCCGGTCGTCGCGAGCTCGCAGGAGGAGTTTCGCGCCGAAACCTCCCTACGAGCTCGCGATGACCCTGCCCAACCCCCCAAACCTACGACAAACTCGAGGGTTTGTCGTAGGTTTGGGGTGGTTTGCAGGATGCGGCGCACGCTGGGCTTCTGCCGGGCCCCGCGGTAGCGAGGCCCGGCAGATGCCCAGCGTGCGCCGCATCCTGCCCAACCCCCCAAACCTACGACAAACTAGGGGGTTTGTCGTATATTTGGGTGGGTTTGCAGGATGCGGCGCACGCTGGGCACCTGCCGGGCCCTGCTGCCGCGGGGCCCAACAGCTGCCCGGGCAAGTAAAAAAATATAACCCAAACCCCCTAGTTTAACTAGGGGGTTTGTCGTATATGGGGGGGGTTTGTTTGTTGCGGCGCACGTGTGAGAGGAGAAAGGGAATCTGCCGGGCCCCGCTGCCGCGGGGCCCGGTAGATGCCCGGGCAAGTAAAAAAATAAAACCCAAACCCCCTAGTGTAACTAGGGGGTTTGCGAGTAAATTTGGGGGGGTTTGTTAGTTGCGGTTTCTTTTAGGGGGGGTTTGCGAGTTGCGGCGCACCCTTTTGGAGTGCGCACCTCAAAAGTCGCGACAGTCACCCTGTCGCGACTTTTGGAGTTCGCACTTGCGACCTCCAAAAGTCGCGGCACTCGTTTTTCGCCCACGTCGCCCTCGAAGTCGGCGAAGTTCGACTTCGAGGACGTGGGTACAGTTGTTATTTTTTTCGTTTTTTGCTCGCTCGACGAAAAACATGGGCACCGCGTGCAGATCGTTTTCGACTATGGGCACCGCGTGCGGGTCGAAATCGACTTTGGGCACCGCGTGTCGGTCGAAATCAACTATGGGCAGCGCGTCTAAATCGACCGAAACGACGGGCACCGGAGCATTTGTGCCCATACGACAAACCCCCTAGTTAAACTAGGGGGTTTGGGTTATATTTTTTTACTTGCCCGGGCATCTGCCGGGCCCCGCTACCGCGGGGCCCGGCAGAAGCCCAGCGTGCGCCGCATCCTGCAAACCACCCCAAACCTACGACAAACCCCCGAGTTTGTCGTAGGTTTGGGGGGTTGGGCAGGGTCATCGCGAGCTCGTAGGGAGGTTTCGGCGCGAAACTCCTCCTGCGAGCTCGCGACGACCGGCGAAGGTCAATGTCAAAAAACATGTCGAAAGTGATATATACATGAAAAATATATCAGCCGTGCCCATTTTCGCTCGCACGACGAAAAACATGGGCACCGCGTGCGGGTCGTTTCCGACTATGGGCACCGCGTGCGGGTCGAAATCGACCATGGACACCGCGGATCTATCGGCGGCAACCATGGGCATATAACAACTTCGTCCTTTTTTTGTTTTTTTTGCCATCACGGAGATGTGTGTCAATTATACTTCCGCAGGAAGGATCATTGGCGATTGCGCCTTTTGCTCATTTGGGTGGAATCCTACAATCAGTGGATTCCTGCTGATTGATTGTGATTTTATGGCTCGCTTGGCTGACGTGGCGTGGCTCCCACATAATAGGACAATCAGAAAGTCGCGGAATAACAAAGAATCATTTGAAATGCCCGTCATGTTTGATTGTACATCAAAATAAGTTCCGAAAATTGAAATCGATAAATCTACACCGTCATCGAAGGTACTTGTTGCTTCCGAAGCAAAATGTGTACGCAGAGTAATTTTTCATGGCCGCCCGCGCCGCTTACAGCCTCAACCGGAAGCACGCATCAACGTTGCTTTCATGTTGATGCGCCTTCCGGGTCACGGTTCGGGTCCCTCCGTAAAATCAGTCCTTTTTTCCGTCATACACGGAAGCGAAACGCGCGACATCCACGGGGTCGGATGTGAATTCCCGCTTGTTCGAACCCCTGTGCTGTTGGCGCAAAAATCATTAAACAATCAGAATTCGAGAGGGAAATGTCTGAAACCCTAGAATCAAAATCAGAATCAATGTGTCGGTTCTTCGCATTAGTGTCAATGATTATCTGGCCTAATTCCACTGTACCCACTGTTTTGGGGCGACTTTGTAAGTCGCCCCCATTCTCGCCTCGGCATGTCTGAAACGCCCCCATTCTGAGAAAAATGACTAGGTCGCCCCCATTCCGGAAAGTCATGGCTACGTCGCCCCCACTTTCGGTGCTCCGGGGAATCATGGCTGAGATGCCCAGTACGGATGAAATATTATCGACGTCTTGCTCCCACTTTAAAAAGTGGGGGTAAGAAAACGATAATATTTCAGTATGTAATCTGCCAAAAATGAGTTTCAATCGAAACCTGCCGTACATCGTTCCGGACACCAGGTCCGTCGTGTCCGCCGTCCAGACTTGGTCGCGAAGGTCGATGGGATGTTTACAAGTTACGGAGTCAACGTCCGATGTTCGCATGATGCACGTAAAGTACCTTATTCTCCGGCATTCAAAGGTGGACACTGTTGCGTTTATTTAGCTTCCTTGCAGATTCCGAGTAGTCGGCCTTTACTTGCCATCTCCTTTCACGCTTTGTACAGCGCGATTGTTGGTCGTCGACACGTGCATTTCCCCTTGGCCTCATGAGCTTGTGCAAACCGCACCTTATAGTTGTCAAGGAATCTAATCCACGTACATTGTTTCCACGATGGCATTTACTTTGACCAATCTGTGCACGTATTTGGTTCTGTACGCCAAACCTCCCCCCCCTACCTCCGACGGTGGACAAGTGCACCTTAGTGAGGTTGCTCAGCGCCCTGTGGCTGACAAGGGTCTCCCACGTCCATCATTCTACGTTGCATGTTGCATCACTGTCGCTTAGGCAGGTCCTCGTCACCCGTCCCGCTCTGTCGTCGTTCCCATGGCGCCGGCCGGCATCCTCGCACCCGGTAAGTCAGGGTCATGGGGGCATGGTACATATATAATCGCCGTTTTTCTATCCAGCATGCCCTCATTCTGGCCGCATGGCGGCCTCAACTTCGCTCAGTTCGCCGAGCGAAGCTCGGCAAACCGTCTACGCCACACGTAGCACACGACATGAACTCTTGCCTGGCCCACACTACCTCGATCCCCTAAGTGCCGACCCAACGGGCGAATATGTCGACCCCATGCACATGAGGTCTTTTGCCGAGTAGGATGAAGACATGAGAGCGCGACGAATGGGAGAGGCAGCAAGAAGCTGAACTGTTGGAATCTATGACCCCTGGTTCCCCTGACCTCGGCCCCGTCACATACAAAGGTGGTAAAGCAGTGCGGGTCCGTCCGAAATGCTACTACCCACCCAGTGGTATGTGTTCCATCCCATTCGTCTCGTGTCATGGCCCTTTCCATTTCTGGTCTAGAGTGCCTCCTAGGTCAACCTGCGTCGACACTTAACGCGAAGTCGCGTAAGGAACAAGGCCCACCCAGCAAGCCCACAGTACCCTCACACAATCGTAAGCACTTGGCGGCAGCATGTGACCCAGCATGTCCCGCATGTTTCAACACTTGGTCTCAAGCTGTTGCTGTTGTTTTTGTGCAGGCCCGTCGGACGAAGATGACGACGGTGATGGTGCGGAGTTCTCAGATGGCATGGAATTTCAGACCATGGAGGAGTGCCGTTGCGCCATCGATGATTACGCAGTCGAGCAGCGTTTCCCCCTCAAGTGGGAGAGGTCTGAACCCGGCCGAATTGTGGTCCGCTGCCGCAACCGCAAGAGCGATGGATGCCCGTGGGTAATCCGTGCTCGCATGTCGAGCAATTCCAATGGCTGCACTGTGTCTTCCTACATGGAGGGGCATAATTGCACCCCGGGCCAGACGAAGGGCAACCCGGCGCGTACAACCAAGTGGGTCCTGCGACGTATCCAGGACACGGTGGCCCGAGACCCAACCACTGACACCAAAGCCCTGTGTACGGTCGTCGAAGCTGTCACACACAAGAAGGTGGGCTACCACGTCATCTGGAGGGCGCGGGACAAGGCCCAAGAGGAAGTCATGGGGGAGAAGTCCATGGCGTCGACTCTTTTCCCCACGTATTGCGTCGAGGTGAGTCCGGCTTCACTTAAGGTCAAGTTCACATGGGAGGGGTTTTGTCTATTCTCCAAGGTTGATGGATGTATTTCTTTCGCACATGCAGCTCATGCGAGTCGACCCGAACACCATCGCCGTGGCGGAGCAGAAGGACAAGTAGTTTCGTCGATGTTTTGTGGCGCCTGGTACATGCCGCAAAGCGTGGCCTCACGTTCGGCGTATTGTTACTCTCGACGGCACCTTTCTAAAAAACGACAACAAACAGGTGCTTCTGATTGCGCAGATTTTTTATGCTAACAACAATAGTGTGCCAATGGCCTACGCCCTTGTCAGCAAGGAGGACGAGGACAGCTGGGGGTGGTTTCTGCTCCAGCTGTCTAACGCTTACTGGACCATGTGCGAAGGCAGCACCACCATCATCAGTGACCGTGATGCAGGACGCCTCGCTGCGATGCCGAAGCTCCTCCCTCGGGCCAACCACAAGTATTGTACCTTCCACATCAAGGAGAATATCTGGGTGACGTTCAGCAAGGCTGTAGCGGACATCTTCTGGCGGCTGGCACACGCGTACGAGCAGGAGGAATACGACAAGCTGAGCATGGAGCTCGTGCAGACGAACCAGGGCGCTGCACGCTATGTGTTCGGTGATGGCGAGTGTGGAGGGATCCCACTACGCTCCTAGAGCCGCTTTCAAGGGCCACCGGGGTGTGGCGGACACACCACAAGCAATGCCGTAGAATCTCTCAACGTACGCATCGTCGAAGCACGTAATCTCTTTCCGTTCCAATGCTTCGCCAGTCTGTACCCCTTCATAGAGAAGCTGTTCGCAACCCGCAGAAAGCTGGCACACGACATCAACATGGGCAGCGAGGTGGAGAGGAAGTGGGTGACCACTCCCGGAAAGGCGCTGACGCACAACTGCTTGGCGGCCCGAGACTACGATGTGTTGCACACCGGGAACCTCATGGCCACAGTGACAGGGGGCCGGGGTGTGCCGCGGCAAGTGGACTGCCGGATGCGGAAGTGCAGCTGTGGTCGCTACCACGAGTTTGGCATTCCGTGTATGCATGCATGTGCTGTGCTGGTGGAGAACGGCGTGACAACGGATAACTACACCGACATGGCGTACAGCATCGCAGAGTGGAAGCGCTGCTACGGCCACCCCATGCCGGGTGCCAACCTCAGGGCGTTGAAGCCAGCCCCCCGGAACCAGACCGTGAGGGGGACCCCCCGGGACCCGGGTGGCAGGCCCCTGGCGGCCGTGCAGTGGGCCGTCCGCAGGGGAAACGCAAGCGGCGGGTGGATCTACTGCGCGCAAACCACATTTGTGGACGGTGTGGCCAATGGCCACCCTATGAAACGCTGCAAGAACCCACCCGCTGCAACACCGGCACAAATGGTTGCGGCCCGCGCGGCTGAGCTGCAAGGCCAGCAGGTTGCTGGAGCCAATGGTGCTGATGATGCTGCAGGAGCCATCATGGATGTAGTAGACACTGAAGCCGGTACAAGCGCACGAACAAGTGCAGCAACTGCAGGGGCAACAACTGAGGAGGCACCTGAAGAGGGAGACCTAACGCAAGAGCAGACAACAACCGGCCAGGCATAGGAGGAGGACGAGGAGGAGGAAGAGTACGAGGAGTTCGGTTCAGAGGAGGAGGGGAACACCGAGGTCTTAGTCGCCAGGCCTGCTCAAGAAGGTGAGCGCACTTATGAGTGGAAAGATTCAGATACTTTAGACGAGGAGTACGACCCAGATGAAGAGACTAGGAGGGCAAGGCATGAGGCAGAGGAGGCTGCTTTCCGGCGTCAGTATGCCATGGTCCGCGAGCTTGTTCCCGTGATGGGGCTGCCAGACCTTGACATGTTACCTGACACTGGAGCTGTGTAAAGGTAAGATGTTCATTAGTTTTACACATGACTCCTATACATTGCCAATTTGTGTTGCATCTGCACACACTACTACATTCACCAGTAACCTTCACCCGTTCTGTGATTGTAGGTGAATAATTCTATTCTACTCGTGCCTGTCCAAGCATCCTCAAGGTCAAGATCCCGAAGGACCAGAAGGGGACTGTCTGTCAGGGGGCGGTTCAGATTGCAGCGTGTGCATGTGGAGGGGGATGATTGTACCGAGATATCACGTGGCCAACCAGTGGAGGTGTTCTATGATGCCCTACAGTGTGGAGATGCCTGCCCTTGTGGAGCATGCGACGTTATGCGTTGGGTGAACAATTTGCCGGTCTACGTGCAAGAGTGGATTGCCTCATGTGACTTGTCTCCATTGTCTTTCATGTGGACCTAAGGCTTTCCTACATGTTGACTTCTTCATTCAATGTATTAATTTCATTTTAATAGCAATGTGTGTGAAGTAATGGTGCTTAAGGTGGATGCAAAAATGCTTGCACAACCCGAAATGGTCACATTAACTACCTAAGCAAAAGTTGCACTACTGTTTATGTAATTGTCTGATTCTTCCCCCTTGTCACATGTGTGACGTATATGTCTCATTCTTCCTCCTTATAAGTGGAAATTACATGAAAATTCACCCAGTCAGACACGGTAATACACAATGATGGGAAAAGAATGTCTTAAGGGAGCTGAATGCAACTAACCGTTTCATCGCATCCACTAGGTGAATACATTACATTAGTACAAAGGAAGCATAATCATTTCAGTGGGGAGTGCCATATCATGAATAGTCCATGACCTAATGCAACATTAAGGGTACTCTAGCCTTCATCTTGCATGATTGTTGGCACACTGCACTGGAGTGTGGCTACACCAGACAAGATCCCGGGAAGTCCAAACATGAAAAGAGGGTAGTCCAGAAGTCATTTTGCAGAAACCTATGCCCAATGTCGTTGACAGTGGGTACTCGAGACATGATTCCGGGTACTCCACACATGGTACTCGGTGCTTCAGACATGAAAATGGGTACTCCAGACATGATTTTGCAGAAAACTTGCCTCAATGTACTGGACTGTGGGTACTCCAGACATGATTCCGTCAAAGTGTATGCTCTTTACACGAAAAATAAGAGTGAAGTAGAGAGGAAACGGCACAATTCTTCATCAGTGACACTGTTCCTGGCATAAGGGACATGAAAATCTAAAATGAAAGTAAGATTCCCCTGCATAGAAGGGGTAAAAGGGATATGATTCGGCCAATAACCTACGCCTGTACCATGCGCAGGGGCCACTACGGACTCGGTGGCTCCGTCTATACCCAAGGCTCCCAAGGGTCGGGACAGTTTGGCGGACGACTACTTGGCATGCGCATTCTCACGTTCCATGCCATACGTTCTAGAGTCACAGGAGCTTGGGCCCATGATGGTTCTTCGTGGCCCAACTCACGGTTGCGTGCTACATACCGGTCCCACTCCTCCTTCAATGCTACCCATGCCCGATGAGCCGCCACAGGGTATGGGCGTACTCCATCCTTGATGTGAAGGGCCATTCGGACGTCCGTCGATGTCCATGTCGATGGAACGTGGAGTAAAAAAATGTGGATACTTAGCGAAGTGTACTGACTCAAAATCACTTTAAGTACACACGATTGTACCTGTTCACCGTGCGAACCAGTACAACGAACAGGTTCAACGACGGAAATATTCATTGATGCATGCCAACGTTCGAGACGCAAACCCGGACCGACAACTTATCCTATACTTTGGAACGTGCAGCTGCAACGTCGGACGGGCAAAATTAAGCTGCCCGAGTCCACGTGGACACTGGCTACACGCATGAACCGTGCAACGCTGCCAACATGACACAGTCATGCGACACACCGTCATGTATCCCCCCGGGTGGGGCTACATCGCCCCATTGGGCCGTCGTCCACTTTCGGCGTGGAACTCCGTACTCGATCAATCGGCTTAACGTATGATGTAAGCAATGCCGAGTCATACCGTGTCTCTTACAAAAACCTTTTTCATACCGTTTGCAACAACAAGCCAGACATGCAAATGTAAAAAAATGACGACCCGAAACCATTGTGACGATTAGCGATATTAGGATTCCGTTACGTTGTTCCAGTGACTATGTGGTTGCCTCGCAATGACGTACTTACGAGGCTCTGCCGACGTTGACATCCCTAACCCCAAACCCTCGACGTTTCGTTGAAAAAACGGGGACGACGTAGCCATAATTCTCAGAATGGAGGCAAGATGGGAAACTAATAAAAAATGGGGGCAAACTAGCCAGTTGTTTTCAGAATGGGGGCGACCTAGCCATTTTTCTCAGAATGGGGGCGTCTCAGACATGGTCGCCTGAAAATGGGGGCGACCTGGGAATTAGCCGACTGTTTTGGCCTCGGAATTTTCTACTACCCACGAAATGAACACCACGCGCACTTTACATAAAAGATGCCTCTTGTACCCAATTTTTCCCAAGTGCCTGGGACCATGCATGTCGCATCCACTATTGCAAACAAATTCATGCTACACATGTTGTGGAGGAATTATTTTGAAAAAATAGGTATTCAAAATCTGATTTTCTACATTGCATTGGTTTCAAATGATATTTTATTTCATCCTATTCATTTTTCCTTTCTGTGACCAAATGTCTAACGTTTCTATTTTTACTAACAAGTAATCACGTTTTTGGTACATAAAACACTAGGGGTGTCATTTGGGTACTTTTGCTGCAAACCCACTGTCTTCACAATTGATGTACACCATACCAAATTTACGCAAAAATAATGAGGTGGCCACTTCGGCAGATAAATGACTAGAACTTCCACCAAGAGCATAAAATACTTCTGAGGACCAATGTTAAAAATTAACACTCCGGATGTCCACTGACCAAAAACATGTACAGGGAACAGTTTAATGCTCCACATACCCAGTTTCAACACCAGCCAGGGCAACACGACAGCATGAAAGCAGGACCCCACTCTTGGCTCACGCTGCAACGACAGCGTGGCAGATGACATTGCCAATAAGACCACAAATTGACGAGCTTCCACTATGACCTGGGGAGATTGAGATTATGGTCATTCATTGGTCCAGTGAATTCGTGACAAAGTTTACTGTCCAATGATTGAGCGTCGCTCATTTGCATCTATCGAGCAACATCCACCCCGTGCAAATGGTGTGTGCACACAAAGTTTGCGACGTCGACCGCTAAAACCAGTGTTGAACCCAAATGTCCTATGTTGAACACGTGACCGAAGTGAAATCTCAGTCCATCCACCTTTGCCCACAACCCATCCTTCAGGAGTGCGTTCGAGCACAAACACTGGCGGCCAGTCCACATCGGCTGCCGCGCTTGGTGTGCCTTGCAACACATTGCCACTTACACGTGGCGCACAAGCATGGAAAAATAATTATTTCTATGTAATTCTTCGGTTTAACAAAGGGGTACGCAATGCAAACACCTCCTTGATTGAACGCCGTGCGACAGTTCAAATGTGGATGTCAATGTCTATTGCATCGCTGTAGCTGCTGCTACTCCAACCTATGAGCATGGCTACTGACAACGGTAGGAGTGAGGTTCCGAATGGGCCGCACGGATGGCACCAAGTCGATGCATGGGGTGGAGAGGAAGCGTTGCGGACATCGGCCATGTTGCATCCGCGGGAAGCCGTAGCTACATGGGCCACCATGAAGGCAGAGTGGGAGGACTGGGTAACACAGAATGGAATGCCATCATGGACATCCAAACTTCCTGAACGGGAGACCATGGCTTGGATCCTGGACAGGCGTATTCCCTCTCCGCGTCTGCCTAACACTCCTTATTCGTGGGAGCCCTGGCTGTACACGGAGCCTTCCAACCCTTAGTGAGGCAGATCGTGGTCATGTGTAATGTTTATCCACTAATTTATTCATGATGTGCCCACTAATTCCTATCATTCCAACCCTAAGTGTGGCAGATAGTGGGCATGTATAACATTTATCTACAAATTCATTCATCCTCTGTCCATGGCCTTGTTATCATGCCAGCCCTTAGTGTGGCAGATAGTGGGGAGGTGAATTATTTATCCACGTATTCGTTCATGAGGTGTCCACGACATTCCTATCTTTCCAGCCCTGAGAGTGGTACATCATGGACATGTGTCATTTTTAACCACGACTTCATCCAGGATGTGTCCACTAATACCCAGTATTATTGATGAATGTGTATGTGGGTTTATTGTTTTTCCATGTCTTGTCATATGTGGTCACTCAAACGTACATCAACATCTCCATGTGCCCTGTGTGTTGCCCTCTACACTCCACACCACCAACTAAGTACCTGTAGTCTCAACTGCTTCAATGCTATCGACACACAGTTTGGAATGAACAACGTGCAGCCACAGAGAATCCGGGAGTTTGCTTTAAGACTAATGCATGCATAGTGCATAAACTAATGTAATGAGTGTATTGCAAGTTGTAGTGGCAGCTGGTGACTCACGCAGAAAACACAATTATCAAGTATTAATGACTAAAGTTCATTCGCTTTCAATAACTAAGATGAAGTAACAAGAACAACAGAGAGATGAGAAATAGATGACATAGAAACCAAGTTAGAATTCATTATGCCTAGTTAAACAGAGGTGCTAAGTCACATGTACTAATCCACACTTGAACGTACACGGGTAGGCCGTGCACAAAGCATGTGACCTCACAAGCAGGACACTCTACCCCTTCACTGAACTCTTGGCATGCATCACGAAGGCCTTCCCCAAAGGGGGATGCACACATATGCGTGCATGGGGTGGCCACTTCGTATCTGGCCACGTCCACCTCTGCCTTCCGTAGGTTCAGATTGGCCATCTTGCCACACATGACATCTGCACCCTTCACCGCGCAACCCGTGTCATGGGCCACATGTGATCTGACCCTGTGCCGGTGCAATTTGAGTGTTGGTTGCCGCTTGACCACCGTCTTTAGGAGGACATGGACCTGCCTCACCTGCACACACAAAAAAAAGAAAAACATGGGATAGTTAAGGGCACACAAGTGAACACATGTACACAGATGGACATGACGGTATTGCATGGAAAAACTAATTACCTATCCTCAGATTAATCGGCCTCTACGCATCCGCTTGCGTCGCAGGATTGCCTCGTCACCGGAGGAGTCCAAGGAGAAGGAGCTGTTGTTTGACTCCCACTCCTCGGTCTTGGCCGTCACATAGTCAGAGGCCTCGTCCTCCTCAAACTAGTCAAAGGAGGACGGGTCGTTGTCTGTCATGTTGTTTGCTACTGCCTCAGGACTCCCGGGGTTTTCAACGTGGGAGGAGACTGCGGGGTCTGCTGCTTCACCCACTCCATCACTTCCTGTTGCGTCATGACCTATAGCATCATGACCTGCTGCTGCCGCTACTGTTGCTTCACACACTACATCACTTCCAACTATGTCATCACCTGCCACTGCTGCTGCTGCTGCTTCTGTTGCTGATACTTCCACCACGTCCGTCACAAATGTCACCCCAGGTTCACCACCTGCGTGTGCTCTTGTGCAACGTCCTCGTCCACCATCACTGCGCACCTCGCACCCTATAGAAAGCTTTCTAGCACGAGCTGCAACAATGTTGGCTCGGGAGAGGGTAGGTGGGTTTGCGCACCGCCTAGGCCCATGTCCAACCAGCCCGCAGTGGCTGTAGATGCGGTCCCTCTTGCGCCGCTCATACCTTTCCTTGCGCTTTGAATTCGGCATCCCAGCACCGCGCTTCTTGCCTGGCAGGCCCTACCCTTTCTCTGCGTATTACAACTCGCGAAGATTCACCCCATGCATGGAGTGACGGTAGGTCCTCTTCCACGACATTTTCGTCAGGTGAATGTCAACGTACATCTCAAGGTTGACTCCTACATCAAAGGGAAGGCTGACCGCGTGTTGGCATGGGAAGCCGTACTCGACCCACTGGCCGCAGCTGCACTTATTCGTGTTACAATCCACCTCTCGCCCAGACAGGCTCTTGGGACTCGAGACAGTTCCAGAGAGAGGTCTCCCCAGGATGATGCCATACTCCCTAACCTTCTGCGTGTAGTTTCTCACCTTACCATCGGCGAAGGGGGCAAGCATGGTTTCGTAGTCATGTGTCAGCTTCCTCCGTTCTGTAAACAACTTCTACACCCACATGTAAAGCTGGGAAAAGCCGTGAAAGGGGTAGCGATGGCGGGGGTCCATTATGCAAGCGTTCAATGACTCTATCCCGTTGCTCGTCATGTGTTCGCCACGTGCTACAGGGATGTACAACCTACTCCACCTTTCCGACGAGATGCCCAATTCTGCTCCGCCACCAAAGATGTACTCCGGACCCTACTTGGATTCCCTTGACATTTCTCCTTGACTGCGCTTGAACTCCCTGGCGTTGAAGGCATGTGTGAGAGTCTATGAGAGGTCAGCGGCCACCCGACCCACTTTGGAGTTCACATTCTTGCGGATGTGCTGCGCACAGTAAGTATGCGTGGCTCCAGGTATCTCATGGGCCAGAGCAGCAAGGAGCCCGCCGTCATGATCGGAAATGATGGCTGTGCCACGCTCCCGTGCCGTGGGATACGCCTACGACCGCTGCTACATGAACCACGTCCAATTCTCCTTGTCTTTGTGACCGCATAGAGCCCACGCCATGGGTGCCGAGTGGTTGTTGGAATCCCAGAACTGGGAAATGAGTCGAACCTGTTTGAACCCGTATTAAAAAAAACGGGCGCCCATGGTGATGAGGCGACGCACATGGTTCAAGCCCTCCCGAGAGGTCCGTGTGCCACAAAGGCCCAGCGTAATAGATTGTTCTTGTCTTGTTCTACACACGCAAAGGTCCAGGGATCCACTCGCTTCAACTGCAAGGCATGCAGCGCATGTGCAGTGTTCTTTAACCAAATGGTCTTTCGCCAGCCTATAGAGCAGTGGGGAAAAGGACATGAGAGAAAACGTACTTACCTATACTATGTAGGCTGGGAAGAGCGACCACAAAAGCGTCTTCTCCATTTCTAGAAAAGCCTGAAGTGGTCATGGAACTAGAACTTGGTTTTTTCATACCCACCAAACTCCTCTTAACCCTCCGAGAAAATCCTCACGAGGTATGGGTCTCGTTTGACAAGTAGCGTGCTCATCTCGGCCAAGAAGTCTAGTCGCCAACTTAGACCATCCACTGCATTCGTTTTCCATGTTGGTACTCGATGTCGTAGTCGAAGTTGGACTTGAGGAACCCCATCCATCGAGTTTGTCGATGGCTCAAATTTTAAAGTCTTGAAATATTTTCGCACATGGTGGTCGGTGAGGATGATGCACCGTCGGCACTGCAAGTAGCACCGCAATGTTTTTAATGCGTGCAAAACTGTGAGCATTTGTTTCTCGTGCACCACACAGTTGAGTTCTGGCCCGCGCAGTTTTCTTGAGATAAACGCGACTGGTTTTCCTCGACTGCCATTGTCTTGGAGGAGAACGACACGGATGGCTTGATCAGACACGTCAGTGACCATGATGTAGTCCACCGTTAGATTTGTCAATCGTAAGGTTGGTGCCGAGGTCAAAGCATTTCTCAAAGAGTGAAATGCTTCTTGTTCGATGTCTCCCCAATTCCGCTCCATGATTTTTTTGTGAGATCGGAGAGAGGCGCTGACACTCAAGCATATTTCTTCACAAATTGACGCTGTTAGTTGTAGAAGCCCAATAATACTTGGGCATCCTGAAAATTTGTAGGCCTCTCTCAATTAGCGACTGCCTCCACATTTTTTGGGTCCATGGTGATCCGTCTGCCTCTTTGTAAAATCTAGAGAACTTTGTGGAGATGTCCATTGTGCTCCTCCAAGAGGAGGAGCACAAGTGGTTGTACAGCAGGATTTTGTCGAGGTACACGATGACAAAGTCGCCAATGTAGGGGCGGAAAATATTATTCATCGATGTCATACATGTTACGAGGAGCGTTTGTGAGTTCATACAAGATAAGATCAGATTCAAGGCTCTGATGATAGCCGCTGCATACATTTGTTTTACTGAAAATTCAGACCCCGTGGAGTTGGTCAAGACGTTTGACTGCTCGCAGAAGAGGGTAGAGGTTCTTGATGGTGATGTCATTCAACACTTGGTACTTCATGCGCATCCACATCTCTCTGGATTTTTCTCTCACTAAACGTACGAAACCGCATATGGTGACGTAGAAGGCCTGATGAATCCCTATCCGGGCATCTCTTATAACTTCTTCTTGAGTTCAGTCCGCTCGTGATCACTCATCTAATAGGTCCCCTTCACTATTGGTTTGCTGTCTGCCTACAGGTCTATTTAATGGTTGATATTCCCTTGTAGAGGTAGCTCTTGGGGTACTTTGTTAGGAATATCCCCTTCAAACTCCTTTATATGTGTTGGGAATTCCTCTAGTACGGCTGGGAACTTCTCGGGTGTCAAGGCTGATCTAGTCACCTAAGCAGCTGCAATTTCTTTCCCTTTCCTTGTCTCCACATTAACTAGCCATGCTTGGGATCCGCGTTTCAGGTATCTTTTGGCCACATCCAGAGATATCGGTTGTTACTTTGTGGTTGTCCCATCTCCCTCTGCTGCTTCCACCTTTGTTGCTTCCCGCAACCGTCGTTGCATTACGGGTCGTTCAACAAGAGGCAGATGTCATTTTCTACCAATAACGCTGACATAGACTGGACCGTTGCTCCAGTGCACCCTACGGTTTGTGCCGATATAGGTACAGGAAATTTTTCCCAAGGATGCATGGCAAATATGACATTTGCACAATGTAAGGTTACATTGTGCAAATCTCTTATTTGCATTTGGACTGGTGCACAAAGTCGGTGGATTTGACGTCTTCCATCAATGGTTTTCCCTTCAAACACTCGTGGTTTAGTTTGCAAACGTAGCTTCCAACCCATGTTGTTGTATACAAAGCTATAATAAACACCCCCATCCAGTAGCTCCGGTACCGTTTTGCGACTTTTACAATCCCTTGGTTGTACTTTTAGTAGTATTGCCAGTTTTTCATCCTTACATCCCTCGTTAAAACAATGCAATATCATGAACCCTCACCTTGCGGCAATGTGAGCCACTCAGATGGGCGATTGGCCAGTGCAGGATCTTTCAACCGGACAAGAGCCATGTAGTCTACTCTTGTCCTTTGTTGTTTCTCGACTCCTCAATTTTTCTATGTGACATTCCCCCCTTTTCGGTCTATTATTGCCGTTTTTGACAGTCATGCAATACATGGCCCATCTTCCGCAAGACTAGCAGAGCCGCTGATCGCACTGATCGACGGCATCAATCTCAATTGGAGACGGGGTTTTCTTTGATTGCGACTTTCCTCCACCACAATGAGAATTGTGGTTTTGGTATTACTAGCCGTTGGATTCCTACATTCAAGCATTGTATCTGCGCTATGAATGTGATCGGCGGCTGCAATCATTTGCAAAAGATCTTCTTGGATGGAAAAAAATGCAATTTCTTCCCGAATTTCTCGCTTGAGGCGGTTGTAGGAGAAATATAGTTTGTCAGGGTCAAGGTTGTTGCCAATGATGATTTTGCGGAAACTCCGCGTATACTCCATCTTGCTAGAATGTGGACATATGCATTGAAGCATGTATTGTACATTAGACTTCTCATTCAGTTTGTCAAGCGAGGGCAGCGCGCTTGTAGTCGCTCCATGTTTCTGGTGGCATAAGAGAGTCATGTCACATCGGATTTATCAGCTTGATAGGTAGTATTCCTGCAGTCGATGATGTGAGAGTGGTGTCAAGAGCCATTAATCTGTCTATGCCGGTTTCCTGCTGTTATTGGATGGTCTCTAGGGCATAATACCTACTTAAGGTCGTGCCATAAAAATTTGAGGCCGAGATTTCAGTCTTCATGTTGTTGTTGTTGACCATGGCAGCGATGAAGTAGACCTCTGAACTTGTCAGCTACATCGGCCATCGGTCCCTTGGAGTTTGCCGGATCGAACACCTCGGTGACAGTCAGACGTCTCTCGGTTTCACTCAGGAACTGGATATTTTTCTTGGTAAGCATGACTTCACGTCCATGGGAAATGCAAATCTCCTTCATTACCATGTTGAGTTTTTGGAGAAGATGGGTCTTAAGAAACTCAAATAACGACAACTTCTGGTATATATCTTCAAAGGTTCGGGCTTGTCATTCGGTGCCTCCCATCTTACCGATTGTTGACCCAATAGGTAGCGACAAAAGCATAGGATTTTTCGAGCCCATGGGTCCTTCATCGTGTTGCCCATCGGGTTCGTCAGAGTTGAGCCCTTCTTTGTGAAACCTGCCGCTCATGTTTGATTTGTCTGAAGAGCGTTGGTGTTTACGTGCTGTTGATACTCCATCATCGGGGCTGTTATCGAAGACTGCTCTTTATTGCCGGTTACGCTCCCTCCATTAACTGTTGTCGTCGTGAATTCTATAATCTTCTAAATGGTGGAGATAGGCTGCAGACTCGTGCAAGGTTGTCAGCAGGTAGTTAAAGTACCGGTTACCCCTCAAGCACATATGTGCTTTGATACCAAGTGTTACACTGAGTGAAATGTAAGTGGTTCATAGGGACGAGGTGCAGGACAAAAGACGGTTTGATGGAATGGGAAAATGGATAGTTTGTGTTCAGTAGTGAGTGTGCTTCGATAAAAAGTGTCGGTTTTATCGAGAACATATATGAAATGCCGAAAATGAGAAGAAGGCATATGTTGATTCCTTGACGCTCAAGCCGAACAACTTGTGCCAGATCGTACCATGACTGGCTGCTTTGAGAAGCTCCGCCAAGAAGTTGAAGACTTCCAGATTATCGAGGCCAAGTTTTATAAAGATTCGGCACCATCTAGAAGTCGAACGAACAATATTGAAGCATCCATATAGTTTGCGACACTTCTTTCGACCATTGTGGAAAGTGGTCAAAGTAGTCAGAACCTTTTGGAACGGAACACCGGCGTTCGGGATAGGTGGCCAAAAATCCTTAGGTGGACGCGCGGTGGGCTAAAAATGTAGTGATAGAAATACCCACTCACGGAGGTTAGGGACTCGTGTATATTACGTAAGTAACACAGATGGGCCTCGCTAATGCGAGGCCTAGCAAGAGGGCGTGCAAAAATAAAATACTTAAACCCCAAGTATGATTTGGGTACAGTTTGAAAGCAGATTGCATGGATGAAAGTGGGTTTCCATCTCAAAATTGTAATGTTTGAAAAAAAAAAGAATTGTCCATCGGGAGAAAGCGATTCACATTTTTTACTTGCGAATCCTCATTCGCGAATGTAGGATTTCATGTTTGCACGGGCTCCACTTGCACCAACATAGAAAACCCTCAATCGGCAAATGAGTGCTAGCGAGTAAAAACAAGACCAATTGCTCGATCGCGATTCTTGCAATGGTGGGGGAGAGACCACCCCCTCGCTCGCTTGATCAGCGACTCATGTCATTGATCAGACATGGCCATCAAAATGAACTTGGCATTTATTTTCCTAGCATTCTGGATATGCATACTTTGCTCATGGATGTACTGGCTTTATATTGATGCTTGTACATATACATTACATAGTACGTTAGTCCAGAAAATACTCAAAATGGGGTTGTATTCTCCAAAAAAACTCCTAATACCAAATGCCACATATGATAAAGTTGCTTTATGTTTTGTTTGATACCCTCAGTAGATCTCAGGTGATGAGAGGGCAGAATTTGCACAGCAAAAGATGATACTATAGTTGAAACATTGGCAATGCTAACTAGCCCCTGCTTTGTTATGTATGACCCTCGTACGTTATAACTTTATAACAATAAGCCTTTTCCATGCCTATCACCAAACAATAAGCCCCATTTGCCCGTGCCACCAAAGAATAAGTATCATCTTTTAGATTCTTGCGACAATAAGCCCCATCCGCCCACCCATTTTCACCATGCTGAATCAGTGACGCATGTTGTTGCTTGAGCATGGTGAAAACAGGGATGCGGTTGTAGATCATTGTCCTCCTCTTGCGTCTAGCCCAACATAGGTCGTTCACAGGGATGGAGTGCAGAGAAACACACGCTACAAGGAATTGGGATAACTGTATAGCTTGTACCTGGTAGTAAGAATAATTCCACGACGAGTGTGGAACATGTCCGACGCATATATGCAATAGAGACAAATATAATGAAGCATATGATGGGTCTTGAGAGCTAGATTCCAGTGAGACATGCAATGCTGCATCGTGAATAGTTGCTCCAAGAATGTCCATCGAGAAGTCCAGGATTTGGAGAATATTGGGGCGTGACTTTATAAAGGTCTAGTGTTTTCAAGAAGTTGACTGAACTATATTCACGTGGATACAGTTTGCAACACTTCTTTCTTCAGTTCTAGAAAGTTATTGAATGTGTTAGAACCTTCAAGGAAAGAACACAGAAGTTCGGGAAAGGTGGCCAACATGTCCTGATTGAAAGGCATGAAAGTCGTGAGTTCAACGCGAAGTGGATAGCAAATGTAAGTTCAGAAATGCCCACTCGCGGAGTTCACGGACTCGTGTACGTGTGGGACGTAACACTAACCCCCTTTAGCCATGACTTCCAGGTGCCTTAGTAGACGTAGGCTGGTGACAACTGTGGTAACTGTCGATTAGATTATCGTCATCATGCAGGTTGTCGTAGGGCTTCTAGCAATTGTGCGCGAATTTTTTGCTGTGCCACTTGGCCAGATACTTGGTTGTTTTTCCACGCCATCAATGTCCAAGAATGTCCTTGATCTCATAATCTGCATCCCCATCCACTTGGACAGGATGTAGAAGAGTGACGTCTCAATCAAGGAATCTCTCGCTTGGGTCGCGGTAGTGCTTGAGCTTGTTGAAATGGAATAGTGGATGCATTGCCATGCTGTCTAATAGGCAAAGTTGGGCAACAACCGGAGTTTGGATGTACTCAATCTCAAATGGCTCCAACCATTGGGTTTGAGCTTCTTGAAGTCTTTTCAATGTAACTTGATGTTTTCCGAGTTCAGAAGGATGTAATCGCCAATATTGAATACGTCATCGTTGGGATATCGGTCCGCTGCTCACTTCGAGACATGTACGTGGCCAGTTGTTCTCCACCACGAGGAGGATGGCTCTGATTGCTTAATCAAACAAATCAATGGCCATGACATAGTCTAGTCCACTGTTGGATCTTCTAGTCATACGGTTGGTGCTAAGGTCAGAGTGTTCCTCGAAGAGTTTACCACTTCTTGTTCACTTTCCTCCCAGATATAGTTTGTGTTTTTTTTAAGAATATTGGAGAGAGGCACTGTCACCGAGTTTATTCCTTTATGAATAAATAGTAGAATTTGCAAGATCCTAAAGACACATCTACGTCCTGAACATTGGTGGGTGTTGACCAAGAGCGACTAACTCCAGTTTCTTCGGGTCAATGTTGATCCCTTCGCTGGAAATTATGTGGACCAAAACTCGATGGAACAGTAGCCGAAGTCACAATTCTATATTTTTCCATAGAAATACCTCTTTGTAAGATCTTGAGAAAATTTTGGAGGTGTCCATTGTGCTCCATTGGGATGCAACTATACACCAGGATATCGCCAAGATACACGACGAAAAAATCGTCAAGGTACAGCAAAAAAATATTTTTCATGCCCGCAATAAATGTTATGGGAGAATTTTTTATTCTAAAGGGCATCAACTTGATCCTAAAGTGTCGTTGTTTTGCTTGATATCCTTATCGAATATGCTGATCTAATGATAGCCGCTGCGTAGGTGGAGTTTGGTGAACATTTGTGAACCATGGAGTTGGTCAAAGAGTTCAATTGCTGAAGGAAGTGTGTCGTACACAGCTTACGGTGACCCCTTGGCTCATTTTCATTCAAGTGCAGATCCATGAGACTGACGACGGTGGCAGAAGACCGGCGGCCGGCGGCAACGGACGCCCAGAAGACTCTCGTATCTTTTAGACCCATGCTGTGGGACAGCACGTAGGCGTGCATATCAGGACACATATCTTGTTGATGCGGCCATTCCGGTTCAAACGGCTCATCGTTCTGACGTGTCTGTAGGGAGTTATGGCCAAAACTGTGTTTTCGCCACTGTTTTGTCCTGCTAGAAAAATAGCACCCTTGTGCGCCGCATGTGTGTGTGTGTGCATCCAGTAGGGCCGTGACACTATTTAGGTTGTCCTGACTTCAGTAGTCATCGCTCTCTGCACATTTCAACATTTGTAGCTTCTGACACTTGTGTTTGTGTCCCTAGCCAACCCCTTGTTGTTCTCACCTCCACTCCCACGCCAGCGACAGCAATGCTAGGAAGCTGTCTCTCATGGTATCGGAGCTACGAGCCAGTGCTCACACAGCTGCATAACAGAGGCGCAGCAACCGCAGTAGCAGTGAGCGACCGCAGCTGTTGCCTTGAGTAGCAGCAGCAGCAGCGCCCCCTGTCTCGGCGAAAGATCCTGGGAGGACCCACCACTGTTCCGACCGTTCTTTTAAGAACTCCGCGACGTATTTTTTACAGCTCCGTGGCGGCCGTTCCTCGGTAGCAGAAACCACTTCGCGGTGCTCCGCGGCTCAACGGACGCGGAAGCTCCACGACCGCAATGGAACGCGCCGGGAGTGTCCCGGATCCACCGCAGTCGCACGCGGCGTTCCAAACCCGTCACTCCGCGGTGACAGTGCCGCGGCAGATCCGTGGTGTTCCACGGATCCACGGCGTTCCAACGCAAGTGCTCCGTGGCGGTTTTGGAACACACCAGCGTTGCTCCGCGGTGGATCCGCCGTTGCGAGTTCGAGGCAGCTCCGCGTTGACTCCGCGGTCGACAGACGCGGCAGCCCTGCGGTGGTCGCGGAACACACCGACGGAGGTGCCCCTGCAGCTCGCGATACCTCGACGCGTTCCGCATCGACGCGACCACGGTGGCTGCTCACGGCACTCCACGTCGTTCCGTGCCGACGCGACCAACGCGACCGCGTCCAGCCTGAGCCGATCCGCGACAGTCCGCGGTGAACTTCCACGGTGAAGTGCACCGCGGAGGGGGTCCGCGGAGGGGATCCGCGGAGAGGGTCCGCGGAGGGACTCCGCGGAGGTGAGTTTCCACGGTAAGGTGTTCCGCAACAACAACAAAGAAAAGGGAAAAGGGGGAACCCTCCGGCATGCCGAAGCTTACCCCCTCCAGTGCCGCTACCGATGCAGCTGCCGAGGGGAGCATCGTGAGCGGCCAACGTCGGTCGCCACCGTCATCACCACAACGGCAGCAGCAACAACAGCAGCAGCAGCAGCCACTACAGCAGCACCAGCTGCAGCAGCAGCAACAGCAGCAGCGATAGTAGCAACAGCAGCAGTGACAGCAGCCGCCGCTGCCGCAACAGCAGCAGCCGCCGCAATAATAGCAGCAGCAGCGGCCGCCGAGCCCAACGACATTGGCTCGCCAAGTACGCGCACTGGCTGACTTACAGGCGGAGAGCCGCAACACATTGACGAAGCATGTCGCCGAGCTGTAGGACCTGATCAGGGGCTTACTGCCCCAGCAGCAGCAGGTCCAGCAACAGCAGCAGCACCCGTCCGTAGACCCAAGCGAAGACCATCTCGCTCACGGCAGTAATGCAGATGAGGTTGCAGAGACCCTCTCTGACTCTGGCGAGGAGGGTGAGGAGGAGATGCTGCGAGCACGCCTCATCCACCTGGAGGCACGCCGCAGAGCGCGTGAGGCCAATGCCACCCTCCAGGGCACGAGCTCCAGTGCCAACGCTGGCCTTAGCTCATCTCGTCGCTCTCTGAGCTTTGAGGAACTGGCTCTGAGGGCCCGCCTGGGCAAGGGGGTTGCCTCCACCATGCCCGGTCCCGCAGTGACTTCACCCGTCGCGCTGTCGACAGTCAAGGCACCCAAGTGGTTTGAGTCGGACCCGCCCGTCTTCCGGACTGGGAACGACTTCAAGTCTTGGGATCCGCGCTTCTGCATGTGGGCCATGAGCAAGGGAGTCCTTGCCTACTATCTCACCCCATACCAGGCGTCTGATCCTGCCTAGACGAAGATGGCGGTCCGCGCCGCCTCCGGTCTGCTGAAAGCCGCCCCAGACTTCACCAAAGACTTCAGTCGGTTCCTTGGCGATCCGCTGACCGGCTCGGGAGCTGACCCTCGCAAGGCGTGGGCGTTGGCTGTCACTCGTTTTGAGGGTGCCACCTTGGCCCTGACGTCCCAGCGCCTTGCCGACTTGAACTCCCTCTGTCAGACTACTCAGGAGTCCGTAGCTGACTACTGGCGCCGGGTGATCCAGTTATACGAGGAGCTGGGAGACGACACTCCTGCGCAATACTCCGCCCTCCAGATCATCCTCTACGACATCCATCCTGACTACGTACGCGTCTTTACCAACTTCGACCAGACTCTGCTTCGCAACATGGCGAGCGACGGGGTACTACTGCGCTGGGCCACCCTCCACTTCCTGGAGGTAGCCGGCATGGAGGCCACGAACCGCGCCCGCCGCAGCACCGCTTTAGCTGCAGTTGCCGCCACATCCTCCTCCTCGCTGTCTATAGCAACAGCGGCTCCAGCTCAGGGGAAGAAGGGCCGCAAATCGTCAGGTGGTGGTTCCAGCGGTGGGACCAGCAGCGGCACCAGTACCAACAGTGTCATCCGCAGCAGCAACAGCGGGAGCAGCGGCAGCAGTAGCGGTAGCAGCAGTAGCAGTGGCAGCAGTGGCTCCGCCGGTATGACGGGCCGCCAGCTCGTGTGCTTCAACTATGGGGGTGACCATCGCTACCCCGACTGCACACGCCTGACAGGCCGCTCGTTGGACTGGGCCAAGGTCACCCGTGGGCTGCAGCAAGCACACGAGACGCGCATGCGCCAGACGTCCGGTGCGACTGCTCGTTCGGCCGCCACTACCGCAGCCGTCCCAGAGGAGTCCGCCGCCACTGCACGCTCCGCAGATCCTCGCGACCAGGCGCTCACCGAGTGCGACAGGACGATCGCCGAGCTGTACCAGCTTCTCGCCCTGCACTCCTCTCAGGGAGGTGCGAGTGAGTTGACTGAGTCGAGGGGTCCCATCGCATGTGGACTGTCTGTGTCGTCATGTGATGATGCCTGTGGTGGTCCGCACGCCCAGACGTGTGCACGGGACGGACCTGATGTTGTGTCTTGGTTGCATGCTTTTCATGTGCGCTCCTCTGGGCGCCTTGTCGTGTCGTCCGCCGAACGTCCTGCTGCCGCGCCTTGTTCCGTCGTCGAGTGCCACGTTGTCCCCTGTACGCGTGTCACCGATGCCATCTGGGTCTTTGACTCGGGTGCCACCCATCACATGACGTGTCGATGTGACGCCTTCGTCGTCTTGCATCCGGTTGGCACTGTTCGCTCTGTTCGCACTGTAGCTGGACATGAGGTCCCTGTCCAGAGTGTTGGGGTAGTGTAGTTCACCGGGCCCGCTGGTCCCGTATACATCTCCGACATCCTCTTTGTCCCTGATCTGGAACTCACCCTGCTGCCTGTTTGTGGTTGCACGAATATGGGCCTAGGTATCACGCACACAGCTGCTAATGTTCGCATGTTTGTGCGCGACACCGAGGAGACCGTCCTCAGTGGGACGGTCGTCGATGATCTGTATCACATCTTTGGGTCCTCTGCGAGTGCCCCTCCCTTGCCTCCGTCTCCCACTGCCCATGTTTTCGTCACTGGTACTCTGTCTTCCGAGCATCACCGTCTCCTGCATCGATGCGTCTGTCATGTGCACCTAGGGGCTGTCGACAGGCTGATACGCACTCAGCCTGCCCTCAGTCTTGACGCGGCGTCCTTCGAGGCGCCGCCCACGACCGACTGCCTGGCCTGTGCTGAAGGCAAAATGCACCGGTCCACCTATCCTGCGTCCGTCTCCAGGGCCCGTTGGCCCTTGGAGCTTGTCCACTCCGACCTCATGGGTCCGCTCCCTGTCGAGTTTCAGGAGGATCGCAGTCGCTACGTCCTGACGTTGACTGATGAATTCACGCGCATGCGCTGGGTCTATAGTCTGCGACAGAAGAGCGATGCCGCCATTGCAGTCCGCATTTGGATGGTCATGGCCGAGCGCCAGTCTCCCCACCGCCTTCATACATTTCGCTCGGACCGCGGCGGCGAGTACCTCGGCGACATGGCCCGCTCCTTCACCGAGCTTGGCGTCTTCCACAACCTCTCCGTCCCCACCACGCCCTAGCAGAACGGTGTCTCCAAGCGCTGGAACCGCACCATGGAGGATGCGGTCCGTACCATGGGCGCCGACAGCGCCATGCCTGAGGCTTTTGCCTTCGAGGGCATGGCGTACATGACCTGGGTCCGGAACCGCATTTCACACGGCCCCCTCCCAGGTCACCGCACGCCCTACGAGTTGTGGTACGGGCGTCGCGCGGATGTGCGCCTGGCCCGTGTCTGGGGCTACCTTGCCTGCGCCTGGTTCACACCGGAGCAACAGGGAAGCAAGCTCGCTCTGCGGGGCCGCATCTGCGCCTTCGTTGGCGTCGCCCCGCGGTCGAAGGCCTGGCAATTCTGGGATCCTGAGCGACGCCGCATCGTGGAGTCCCGTGACGCTCTCTTCTTCGAGCATCTCACCTTTCGCGACCTTGCTCGCATCCACGCTCTGCGTGCTGCTCATGCCCCTGGGTGTTCCGAACCCCGTAGTGTGGAGGAGGTTCCTGGCACGATTGGCACAGTGCCCCCGTCCAGTGAGGTCACTCCGTCGCCGGCACCCCCGGGGCTGTCCCCAGATGTTGTGCCCACCGGCACCCCCAGCCCCGCCCCGTCTGTGGCTCGCTCCTCTGCCCTGGACTCTCCGCTCTTGTCCCTGTCCGAGTCCGCGTCCGAGTCTGCCTCCACGTCTGAGGCTCTGCCTGATCCCGCGCTTGCTTCCGCGTCTGAGGATCTGCCGGATCCTACGTCCGCGTCCGTGTCTGGCTCTGAGTCGTCCCTGCCTCCGACCGCGGATATGCCTGCGTCTGCCATGGACCCGTCCCCGGCTACTAAGGCCACACCAACCTCGAGTGACGCACCCGCCGTACAGTCCACACTGGTGCATGAGTTAGCAGCGCCCACTGCTCCTGCCCCGTCGGACCCCTACACACGGGCACCCGGCGGACGTCTCCGCCCACGTCCCACGTGTAGCGTCGTCAGCGGTGACCCGGGCACAAAGGTCCTCGGCCTGAGTGCTCGCGGCCTTGCTGAGGTCCACCCTGGCTATGCCACTGGTATAGCACTGCTTGCTCATGAACGCAGTCTTGCTCATGACGTCGCTGAGTTCATGGAGACGGTCGACCCTCCCTCTGCGGCGTATGCCCTGGCTACACGTAGTGTGCCAGTGCTATCTCCCAATCCCACCAACCTACCAGAGGCCTTGTCAGCCCCAGACGTTGAGCAGTGGCGTGCTGCCTGCCAGGCTGAGCTCGATGCCATCCGAGAGCACGGCGTCTTTGAGTTGGTGGACTTGCCGAAGAACCACAAGGTCATCAAAGCCAAGTGGGTTCTCCGCAAGAAGCTAAAACCAGACAGCACTGTGGAACGCTACAAAGCGCGCCTGACAGCAAAGGGCTTCTCTCACGTCCCTGGCGTCGATGACACTGAGACCTTTACTCCCGTTGGCCGAATGATGACCACGCTCACTCTGCTGAGCTAGGTGGCACAGCACGACTGGGAACTCCATCAGATGGATGTCAACAATGCGTTCCTGAACGGGGACCTTGAGGAGGAGATGTACATGGTCCAGCCTCCCGGCTCGGAGGATGGTACCGGTCTCGTGTATCGGCTGCGGAAGGCCTTGTACGGCTTGAAACAGTCACCTCGCTGCTGGAATGAGGAGATCACCAGCACGCTAAGACGAGCTGGATACGTTCAGAGCAATTTTGACCCATCCTTGTTCCTCTCACAGTCCCGAGCATCGCTTGCTGCCATCCTCGTCTACGTGGACGATCTTCTGATCGCCTCGCCCGACCTGTGAGCAGTGAACGCTGCCAAGGCCGTTCTCACCTCGGCCTACAAGATGAAAGATCTTGGTGAGGTCGCTGTCTTTTTGAGAATGGAGATCGTGCGCGACCGTGTCCGCCGTACACTCTGTGTCCATCAAGGACACTATGCCGAGACTGTGGGGGAGCACTTTGCCGACCTCCTTGTAACCGTTCGCACAGCCTCCATGCCCATGACCCCTGAGGGGCAGGCCACCCTGAAGGTGAATGACCCAGTTGACCTGGGGGAGCCAGTCGATGTGACCCTGTACCTGCGAGTCATTGGCTCGCTCATGTACTTGGCCACCATGACACGGCCCGACATTGCCTTCACTGTCAACCTGCTTTCCCAGTTCTCGCAGGCTCAATGCTAGCGAACACTGGAGGCCACAGTCCGGTGTGTGCGCTACATCCTGTCCAGCGCACGCTTTGGCATATGCTTTCGCGAGCAGGTGTTAGTTGTAATCGATGGGTACACGGACAGTGACTGGGCGTGGAGTCCATATGGCAAAAGCCGTACCGGCTACATCTTCCTCATTGGAGGTACTGTAGTGTCCTGGCGAAGTGGGAAGCAGGACTGCATTGCACGCAGCACAACTGAGGCAGAATATGTTGCTCTAGGCGCCGGTGCAGCGGAGTGCGTCTGGCTCGTCCACCTGTTGCGTGAACTGCGTCAGTCCATTCCCCCTGTGGTTCTCCAGTGTGACAACATGAGCGCTGAGGCCATCGCCAAGAACTCAGGTGTGTTCCATGCACGCACAAAGCACATCAATGTCGAGCACCACTTCGTGCGTGATCTGGTTGATCGTGGTGAGATCCGAGTCATCCACGTGGGCACTGANGTCAGTCCATTCCCCCCGTGGTTCTCCAGTGTGACAACATGAGCGCAGAGGCCATCGCCAAGAACTCAGGTGTGTTCCATGCACGCACAAAGCACATCAATGTCGAGCACCACTTCGTGCGTGATCTGGTTGATCGTGGTGAGATCCGAGTCATCCACGTGGGCACTGATAGGCTGTGCGCAGATTTTCTGACCAAGGCTCTGGGTCATTCGAACTTTCATGCGACCACTCGCTCCGTGGGAATCTGCCCCATCCCTGGTGCAGGTTGATTCCTCATGTGCCACATTACCTATGCTGTGCTTGCTGCCTGCAGCGACCGTGTATTTCCTGTTCTGTCCAGCGTTAGTGTTTGCATGTGCATGGACGTGTTTCGCCCTCCGGTCATGGGGGAGTGTTGTTGTGTGTGCTGTACACAGCTTACGGTGACCCCTCGGCTCATGTCCATTCACGTGCACATCCCTGAGACTGAAGACCGTGGCAGAAGACCGGCGGCCGGCGGCAACGGACGCCCAGAAGACTCTCGTATCTTTTAGACCCATGCTGTGGGACAGCACGTAGGTGTGTAGCTATCAGGATGCAGATCTTGTTGATGCGGCCGTTCCGGTTCAAACGGCTCGTCGTTCTGACGTGTCTGCAGGGAGTTATGGCCAAAACTGTGTTTTCGCCTCTGTTTTGTCCTGTTAGAAAAATAGCGCCCTTGTGCGCCGCGTGTGTGTGTGTGCATCCAGTAGGGCCGTGACACTATTTGGGTTGTCCTGACTTTTGTTGTCATCTCTCTCTGCACATTTCAACATTTGCAGCTTCTGACACTTATGTTTGTGTCCCTAGCCAACCCCTTGCTGTTCTCACCTCCACCTGTGTGTGCTAGTGAGTCAGCTGGCTGGCTTGTACTGCCACGCCAGCGACAGCAGTGCTAGGAAGCTGTCTCTCAGGAAGATGGTAGCAATTCTTGATGGGCATGGAATTCAACTACCAATATTATATGCACGTCCACATCTCGCCTGTTTTCCCTTTCACAAAAAAATAGGTGCCATGTAGGGTGACATGGATGGCCTGATAAACCCCTGGCCGAGCACCTCGTCTTCTTGTTTTTTCAGTTCGGTAAGTTCGTGGTTGCTCATCAAATAGGTCCCCTTGCCCAGCTTTAGGTCTGTCTGGTGATTGACGCTGAGCTGCAGAGGTAACTCTTGAGGCAGTTGTTTGAGGATAACATTCCCAGACTCCTTGACCAGGGATGCGAACTCTAGCGGAACGGCTGCGAACTTGTCCGGTGTTGAGTTCAATGTTATTGTGTGTGCTCCCATGACCTCTTTAGCTTCCCTTGTCTCCACATGGACCAGCCATGCTTGTTCTCCGTAATGTAGATGGTGTTTGGCCATATACAGCAATGTTTGCTACATGTGGCGTATTGTGACCTGCTACAACTTCCTCTCCTGCATCTATCTCTGCTGCTTCCGGTAACCGCCATTGTGTCGTGAGTGGCTAAATCAGAAACATGTTTTGTTTCACAATTAATGTTTACATAGACTACTCTACTGCTCCATTATACCTATGGATTGTGCCAGTGTAGGAAATCTTGCTCGACGTATATTTTTTGGTTGCTCATTGGACAAGCCTTCCACACCGGTACATCCTGCAATTTTCTGATTTGTAATCGCAGTGGTTCACAAAGAGGATGGAACTGTAACCGTGGAGTTAATGAGTTTTCCTTTAGGAACCCCTCGTCTGGATGACAAACTGTACTTTTGAAGCATTTTATTGGTTACAAAAACAATAAGACCATCCTTTGTCCAGTAGCACCGATATCGGTCTACAACGTTTACAATCCCTCTACTATACTCATAGCAGTATCACTGGTAGGTCGTCCTCACACCTTCTAATCAAACTTTGGTATCTCAGGAACCATCGTCTGAAAAAATGTGAGTTATTCATGTGGGGAATCAGTCTGCACATACTTTTCTGCCCGATAGTAGATTTTTCGTCTACTCCTTTCCTTTACCGTTCCCCCCAATCCTAATTTTTTCTCCCCTGCTTTCTCCCCTTTTTGGCATGTTTTTGCCATTTTTGACAGTCGCACAAGATGTGCCCTGGCTTCTTGCAAGTCAAACACAGCCGTTGATCGCGTTGATTGATAGCGTCAATTTCCATTAGAGAAAACATTTCTGTCGATTGTGCCATTCCTCTGCCATGTTGTGGATTGTGGCCTTGGGGTTTCCATACGTTGAATTCCTCCATCGGAGCATTATAATCAGTGTTGCTGATGCGGCCTGTTCCTACAATCATTCGTCAAAAGTAATCATGAATGCAAAATGTTGAAATTGCTTTCCTCGTGTCATGTTTTAGGCTGTCGTAGTAGAAATAGAGTTCTTTGGAGGCGAGATCACATACGGTGATGACATCACAAACATTTCACGTATACTCATCCATGCTATACTATTGATGCAGGCATTCAAGCTTCTACCTTGAGTCACATTTCTTGTTCATGTTTGCAAACCATGCAACCATGGCACGTGTGAGGACCATCCAATTTTCCGGTGGAGCCAACGATGCATGCCATGTCAGATCGATTTGCTCGAGAGGTAAGATACCTATGGTCGACGATGTGAGAGCGGTGGCTTGAGAAGCTGATCAAGGCCTACTAATCTTCGGCTACCGTTGGATGATCTTTATATCGGACCACTCACGTAATGTCATGACACACAAAAGTAAGGCCGTGAGGTCAATTGATTCTTGTCGTACTTGACGCCAGCAACGGTGAAGTACACCTCTAAACTTGTCAGTCACATCCAAAGCATAGGTTCTTCGAGTTCACAGGATTGAATGGCTCAAGAAATACCGGTCAAATTTGGGGCTCGCTCAAGGGTTGGATGTTTGTCTCTGTGTGTGTTCCTTGTCGTGCACGAGCATTTTCAGGCATCTCCATCGCCACATTGAGATGTTGGAGCATATGGGTTTCAGAATTGGATCCCTGACAGCTTCTAGTACAGATTTTCACTAATGTAAGCTTTCCAGACAATGCCTCCCATCGTGCCGGGTCTCATCTCAGCAGAAAACAAAAGAGGCAAAGGGTTTGCTAAGCCCAAGGGCCCATCAGTGGATTGGTTTTCGGGGTCATCCGTGGTGCGCCATTCACTACGAAAGTTGCCGATGTTGCCTTGTTTGCTTGGAAAACATCGTTGATCACGTGCTACTATTTCTCCATCACCGTATTCTTTGGTGGTTAGTACTACTCATTGTAGAATTTGCTTCCTCAATTTACCATTGTCATGAGGTCTAAAAATTCTTGAACGGTGGATATCTACTGAAGACTCATGCAAGGTTGTCACCTTGTAGTCAATGTGTCAGCCGTCCCTCCGGTGCCACTGTGCTATGATGTGAAGTGTTACACTGAGGAGAATGTGAGTGGCTCACATGGACAAGGTATAGAGTTGAAGACACTTCAACCAATTGGGACAATCTAGTGGTTTGTATATAGGAGTAGCTATGCTTCTATGACAAGTGCCGAACATGTTGAGCGCATACATATAATTGCGAGAAACATAATGAGGCATGTATTGGGTCTTGAGTGCTCAATTTGAGTGACACGTGCAACATTGTATTGTGAGTGGTTATTTTAAGAAACTCTGCTGAGATGTCTGGGGGTTTCGAGAACATCGAGACGCGGATTGATAGAAGTCTAGCCCCGTTGAGAAGTCGACTGAACAATATTAAATTTTTGCTACAATTCACGACACTTCTACTGGCGATTCTAGAAAATGATCGGATGTGTCGGAATCTTCCAGACAAAACACCGGAGGTCGATACAGGTGGTCAAAATTCCCTTGGCCATACGGCATTAAAGTCCAAATATTGTCATTGGGTGGGCCACAAATGGGCCCTAGTCATGACCATTTTCAGCCATGGTTGCACACTGTTTATGCCTTACTTGTGCACGTCCCGCTCCCAAGATGTGCTATATTTGTGCATAATCTACACCATATCTTTATCATGTATGCACCTTCTAAACTCCCTTGGTATTCCTGAAACATACAATGGTTGTACCCTAATTATACATTTGTGACACCATAGTTGTAACTTAGTTTCTCCATTCCATTTGTATACAATTTTGTATTAATCTCACTCCTTTTGTTCTGTAACAATACCTTTCTTGGAACATGTATCCACCATAGTTGTACAGTATGTGCTATCGAGTTGAGTTTTGCCCTAGTTGGACCCTTGTTGGATCATACATAGACTTTTGTTGTAGCCTTTTTTTATCCTAGTTTTGTCCTTGTACCTTAGATGCACTCCATCGACTCCATAGTTATGTTGTGGTTGCCCCCAAGTGACAAAAATTTCTCAACCTAGTTTTCTGCTTACTGTGTCCTAGTCAATGCCTGCTTGCACCCTATTTACACCCCTCTTTTCCCTATTCATGCTCTAGCTTGCAATGTTCATGTACTAGTTGCATCCCTATTTTCCCTATTTGTGCCAAGTTTTTGCACCGGTTTCCCTCTATAGTCATCATAGTGATGTCCTAATTATGCCCTTAAGTTCATATGGTCCGAGGGTGGGACACAACATGTGCGTGTAGCTCGGCACAAGAAAACAAGGACTCCAAACATCACTTCGAGGGAACCATGAAAAATCCATGCGTTCTCCCCCCTCCCCACAAACATCAATAAGGTGTTCCAAAACATATACATGAGTAGCAAAACCATGTAGGACTTCCCATATATTGTCTGTGTGCACAATAATGATGAATTATTCAGCCTAAAGTCTTTAGTTGAGTCATTTGAAAAGGGATTAAGGCAGAAAGCTTGGGCAACTAGATCAAAATCAGTGTGTTTGAGGGTCTCTCTCCCCCCAACCATTCCATTTTCCTCCTTACAGCCTAGGAGCTTGAGTTATGTGGAGCAAGTCACACGACACATGGGAGTGAGCTGTCCTTAGCGTGAACACTTAGGACTAAAATCTTGGCGCTTCGATACCAATCTAATGGTAATGGAAAAAAAACTTGGCCAACTAGGCCAAATGCATGGTGTTTGAGGATCTTCTTCCCTCGAAGTTTTTTTTTTGCCCTCATCCCAAGGGACCAGCCTAAGCCACGTCGAGAAAGCCACACTATAATTCAAGTAGAATGAAAGAAAAGGCCCTTGATTCGGTCCACCTCTTTAAGAAGGAACCAAACTGAATCCTATCAAAGTGCATGCTGCTTGTGAGCCTTGCATAGAATGAGTTGGTCTTTTTCTATGATGTAAAAGTGGCAGGAAGTCACCTCATTCATAGGATAATGGCCATTGTTCCAGACAAAAGCCTTGAATGTAACGCAAGGCGACCTCTCCACATGGCTTGAATGGGTGTCTGGCCTGTGGGCGATTAGACGGGATTATTGAGAGTCAGAGACCCTCACATACTGTTGCTTCGCCCCAGTGGGCCAAGCTTTTCATCCTGTCCCTGCTCAAGCCATGGTCACTTGTTGCACTCCCTCACATGAGCGACCCGCCCTCAATGTCTAGATGTCGAACTTGAACCCAATTCCTCAGACACCGATGTAACGTGTCGAACAAAACTTGCAATTAGCCAGGCCAAAAACGCGATGTTTGCGCACCTCCATTACCCAAGCCACCCGTTAGACAAGCCACATATCCACGCTCAAGTTACATGGGCCTAACCACGCTGAATTCATCTTTCTCCATCTAGTGCATGCCAACATTAGGTGCAACACGTTTAATTTAGGACGGAGTATTAATATACCCATCGTTTCGCCAGATAAAGCAGCGGTGTCCATAGTCCGAAACGAACCGACGGCGGTGTCCATAGTCGGAAACGAAGTGACCGCGGTGTCCATAGTCAGAAAAGTAAAGACACTGGTGTCCACAGTCAAAACCGACATGACAGCGGTGCCCCAGGTTATTGGTCGTCATGGGCACGATTGGAATATATTTCATAGTTTCAACGTATTTGACTTTGATTTAAACGTGGATTACCACACGACTTTGTACCGTTTCGTCGGCGGACGACAACGTAATATGAAAAGCAATTGACATGGTTCGATAGGACTCCCAAGCCTTATTCATGGGGGTGTTCAGATAATATCGCACGGATTCCGCTTGTACGTACAAGATGTTCACCGTATGCCTGACTGCGTCATCTTACTTTGTAGACCGACGGTTCGTCAAAGTTTTCCGGACCACAAATACGATCATGGGAAACGCGACCTAGTCGTTGCACGGATTCCTTCCAGGTATTGACAGCCTGTCGCGTTGGCTGTTCCGCCGGTTTCCCGTGTCGCAATGCACCGCCCATGCCTCAGGTGGTCCATGCGATTCACTCGGCTGTTCTCAAACATAAGCCTGAGAATTATTTTTCCAGGTCCAAGGCTTGCGCATCGTCGGGGGTTGTCGGATTGCGGGCCATTGCGATGCAGCCCTTCGCCCATGATGTTGCACGCTCTCACTGTGGCCTCATGCACCATGCATGGGGCACGATTTGGGGCACGTACGTTATTTAGAGCCATGTTTTATGCACAATATGCCCATCCTGCCTTCTGATGGCAGGGAAGATGCGCCACAGACGTGGTGGACCTGCCACGTCTTCGTGCTTCCCACACGACGACTGCGACGTCGTCGACACAGAGGAACCTTGCTTGACGCAACAGACTCCTCACGAGGACGACGATGCAGCCCGTACAGCAGCGGACGGGCCCCCACGCCGTGAAACCGAGGGTCCTCTGCGGATGTCGCGTGTAGGTGGTCGTGTGCACTCTACCAAGGGCCTGCCCGTCGGATCTGACGATGAGGCACGGGCAGCCGACGCCATGGCGACGACTGCGTCGGACCACATCGCCAAGCCGACACCCGATCCTGCAACCAGAAAGAAGCAGAAGGCCGAGGTCGACTTCCTGGGAGGCTCATCCTTCGAGACTATGGCAGCCTGCAAGGCTGCCGTGGAGGAGTATGCGGTGGTAAACCGCATGTCCCTCAGGTGGCTGAAAAGTGACCCCACGCATTTTGTGGTGCGGTGCAAGCAGTACGTCAACAAGAAGTGCCCGTGGATTGTACGTGCGGGGTACAGCAAGAATTCTGGTGCTTATAACATCACGTCCTTCACAGACGGGCACCTCTGTGACCCAGGAGTCTCCCGGGGCAACCCAGTGCGCTCCACGCGGTGGGTGGTCTGGCACATTGAACGCACCCTCACCAAGGACCCGTCGGCGTCTGCGAAGGCGCTGCAGGCGGTCGTAACGAAGGTCGGCAACACCAAGGTACCCTACACCACCTTGTACCGGGCAAAGAAGGCGTGCCTGGAGAAGATGTACGGCAAGAAGTCCGACTCCTGGAGCATGTTTCCAGGATACGTGGCCGAGGTATGTCCGCATGTTGCATTTGTCCTTTGCATGTTATTTTGTTGCACTGTTTTGTTTCGAGTTGGAGTGTAATGACGTGTTTTTTTTTTGCAGCTCTTGAGGGTGGACCCGCTCGCCATCGCGAAAGCTGAGAAGAACCCGGACACCAGTGCGTTCGACCACGTTTTCCTCGCACCCGGTGCGTGCCGCAGGGGTTTTGAGTACACGCGGTGTATCATCGTCATAAATGGTACGCACCTGAAGAATGGGCACAAGAAGGTGCTCCTGATCATGCAGTTTTTCGACGCCAACGACAATGCCATGCCCGCGGCCTACGCTCTCGTTTCTGGAGAGGACGAGCGCAACTGGACCTGGTTCTGCGAGCTGGTGGCAGCGGCCTACCCGTCTGCCGCACAGGAGGGAACGACGGTGATCTCAGACCGTGAGAAAGGACTGGCCAACGCAGTGGCGTCCAAACTACCTGGTGCCACTCATACCTACTGCACGTGGCACCTGATGCGCAACGTGCAGTCCCGCTGCCAGGGCCGGTCGGGCACGTTGTTCTGGACTCTCGCACACGTCACAACGCAGGAGGACTGGGATGCCTGCGTGGCCGAGCTGCGCCGACAAGCACCAAGGGCTGTGGACTATTTGCTGGGTGGAAATGGCGAGCCCGGCATCCCCAAGGAGCGCTGGAGCCGTGTGTACTGCGCAGTGCCGCGTGGTGGGCACACGACGAGCAACGCCATGGAGTCACTCAACGGTAAGCTAGTGGAGTTGAGAAAGATGTACCCGTACTTTTGTTTCGTGAACCTCCACGTTTTTGTGCAGCGGCTATGGCACATCCGTCGCAAGATTGCTCACGACGCCGAGGACAACGTCGCGCCCGCCTTGTACCTGAAGGTGAAGAACAACTGTGACCGCAGCCGTGAGTACAATCTAGACTTGGACGGGGACGAGGCCGGACCATGGATGAGCGGCACTGTTGTGCGTGCGAACGGCACCCCACGGGACGTCAACATCAACACGAGGGAGTGCACTTGCGGCCAATGGCGTGAGTACGGGATACCATGCCCACACGTGTGCGGTCTCCTGCTCGAGAATGCTCTCAACCCCGTGGCCTACGTGGACTTCGGATACCTCAGCCTGAGCTACAAAAGGACGTACAACGCGCCATTCCCCTTGCCAAAGGCGAAGCTTGTGAAGCAGGCGGACCCGAAGTGGCTACAACCTGGAGCACAACGCGGGCGCGGACGTCCAGCCACGGTGCGGCTTGACCGGTATGCCAAGGTCAAAAAAAGGCGCATTTGTGCACGCTGTGGGAAGATGGGCCATGTCCGCAAGGCATGCCCAAACATGGAGGCACCGACGCCAAAACAGATGGCCGCAGCACGCGTGGCAGAGCTTGACGCTTAGCGCCGCATGAGAGTGTCCTGCAGGTCAAACGTGGACGCCATGAAGTACTCCGGGGACGAGGCAGATGATGCCTCCCCTGCTGAAGAGGAGGGAGAGTCGGACGAGGAATCAGAGGAGGAGGAGGAGGGAGAGGAGGAGGGGGAGGAGGAGGGGGAGGAGGAGGA
>SZWC01010666.1:78403-96639 GCA_023375785.1 Penium margaritaceum | reverse complement strand
ATGCATCTCACCCAGAAGAAAGAGACGATGCACCTCACCCAGAAGAAAGAGACGATGCATCTCAACCAGAAGAAAGAGACGATGCATCTCACCCAGAAGAAAGAGACGATGCATCCCACCCAGAAGAAAGCGACGATGCATCTCACCCAGAAGAAAGCGACGATGCATCTCACCCAGAAGAAAGAGACGATGCATCTCACCCAGAAGAAAGAGACGATGCATCTCACCCAGAAGAAAGAGACGATGCATCTCACCCAGAAGAAAGAGACGATGCATCTCACCCAGAAGAAAGAGACGATGCATCTCACCCAGAAGAAAGAGACGATGCATCTCACCCAGAAGAAAGAGATGATGCACCTCACCCAGAAGAAAGAGACGATGCATCTCACCCAGAAGAAAGCGACGATGCATCTCACCCAGAAGAAAGAGACGATGCATCTCACCCAGAAGAAAGAGATGATGCACCTCACCCAGAAGAAAGAGACGATGCATCTCACCCAGAAGAAAGCGACGATGCATCTCACCCAGAAGAAAGAGACGATGCATCTCACCCAGACGAAAGAGACGATGCATCTCACCCAGAAGAAAGAGACGATGCATCTCACCCAGAAGAAAGAGACGATGCATCTCACCCAGAAGAAAGAGACGATGCATCTCACCCAGAAGAAAGAGACGATGCATCTCACCCAGAAGAAAGAGACGATGCATCTCACCCAGAAGAAAGCGACGATGCATCCTAACCAGAAGAAACAGACGATGCAGCATGGGAGGCTTTTGCCATCTCTGCCTACATGTTCTGCGAATTCAAAATGCCAAGCCCCGGCCTGGCAGCTGTGGCGTGTGTGTCGTCCCAGCAATGGAAGAGGGCAGCGGAAGCGAGAGCCACGTGCACTGCTCTACCCCTCTGCCGCTCCCCGTGTCCCCTCCTCTCTCGTCACCCCACACTTTCCTCCCGACCTTTTAACGACAGCGGGCAGCCGAGCAAACGCTGCCGCCTGCTTCTCCAGCTAGCAGCAGCAGCAGCAGCAGCAGCACGACAGCAGCAGCAGCAGCAGTAGCAGCAGCAGCAGCAGCAGCAGCAGCAGCAAAAGAAGCACACGAACAAACGCCTCCGAAACGAAGCACGGTACTGAGATTGAAGACAGAGTGGAACTCAGTGCCACGCCAGCGGACGACAAGCATGTGGCTGGTCCGTACGTTCCGCATGCAGCGACACCATCGCAGCCAGATTCGTGGCGACCACACCCAGCAGGTGAGCGTGTGTGTGGTCGGAAGGGTTTTGACAAAGTGTTCCGACAAAGGGATTCGAAGAAGGGTTTTTTGTTAAGGGTTTCGAGCAAAAGCTCAGCGCTAGTCATCTACCTCTGTTTGCGGAACGAAGCAACCCGGCGGTCAAAGGACTCACGGAAGCACGGCCGCAGGAATGCTTCCGATGACATGTTGGCCTCGAGGCAGATGGGGCACACCATGATAACTGCTCTGTCGAAGACTTTGAAGTTGCTCTGCCACTCGTCTTACGCATGTAAACGATCGGGACAGAAGGAGCGACCCATGCTGCCCGGCTGCGGTCCACTCCTACACTGCAAGACGTGATGACGCCTCACCGTGGGTGAACTGGCGTCGCAAGTGGGGTTCACCCACGCGGCCACTCCCCCCACCCCTCAAGAGCCACTGCCAAGGCTCATAACCAATGCACTCATCCTGGATTTTCGCTTTTGCGCGACGCCATCTCGGGCACATCAGCCATCTACCGTGACGATGCTAAGTATTCCTGCCGGATATCCAGTCGGGCGGAAAGATACACGCCATGTCCAAAATTACACCTGGCGTGCCCTGTAACGAATTGGCATGGGAAGCTTGGCCCATTGGGCCAAAACCGCGGTGATTGAGGGTCTTCGACCCTCAATCCATCCCATCCAATCGCCCACAGTCCAGGACCCGTTCAAGCCATGAGGAGAAGCCGGCCCGCGCTACACTCCTCCCACATAGGAGTGGACCCGCCTCGGCGTCCACAGAGGGACTCGAACCCTGGCGCTCTGATACCAATGGAACGAATTGGCATGGGAAGCTTGGCCCATTGGGCCAAAACCGTGGTGATTGAGGGTCTCCGACCCTCAATCCATCCCATCCAATCGCCCACAGTCCAGGACCCGTTCAAGCCATGAGGAGAAGCCGGCCCGCGCTACATGCTCGCACCCTCAAAAATTGGAACAGCGTGCCCGATGCGGACCAAATTAAAGCAGCTACATCCACAGGTCGAAAAAAGGGAACGTCGTATCCACGCCAAAAGGTATGTCGTCGCTCCATCAAATGCAGCGTCGGAATGCTGACGTCATCAAGCTCCTCAAACAATCACAAACCCCTCTTTTGAGGTGTTTGTGATTGTTCGAGGGAGGGGTTTGCGTGGGGTTTGCGCGGGGTTTGCGTGGGGGATCCGAGACACCCCTTCAAAGCGAAGGCATCTGCTGGGCCCAGCTACCGCGGGGCCCAGCAGATGCACACGCAACAAAAAAAAAAATCCCTCAACCCTGAATGTAATTCGGGGCTGGGTTTGAAATTATTTAGTATGCAAACCAGGCTGGTTTGTGTGCCACGGGAAAACATGTCGAATATTGAAACGGGTGTTTTCGCTCGATTGCGATGGAGCGATGACCCTTTTGCTTTCTTTTTTTCGACGCGCAAACCCTTATTACGATGTAGAGTTTTATGTTTTGCGCGGTCTCCGCCTGCGTAAAACATAGAAAACGCTGAATCGTAATGTGGGGTTTGCGCGTCGGAAAAGAAAAACTAGGTTCGAATGTTGCACAAAGGTGCACAGGGTTACGCAGTAACCCATGCAAGTTTACTTGAGAGGGGAACTCAAAAAATTTGTGAATGAAAATGGAGGGGAAAGAATCATGTAAAAACTCCAAATTTCAAATTTTGGTTACGAGCACATTCATACCATTGTTTTCTTTTCATAGTACTTCCAAGTGTGATCTCCAAAAGAGATCTTGTGGAATTATGTTTTCAAGACAAAATGTTAAAGTAGATATATTTAAAAATTTCTTATATTCCACTCAATTTCCCATACGGAAAATTTCCATGGACTACGTTCCGCACACTCGTTGTATCCATAGATGTGTTTATGTCTCTTTCCATTGACATGCATCCATCTATGATTTTTTACAAGTGTAACCGGAATCAAAGTTATCAAATGTATTCATTTTATGTAATGTTTCCTTCATGTACTCATGATTCAACCATTGTATGTCAATCATCCGTTGTGACTTTGTCTATGACCACCAATTGCAAACACAATACAGCTCATGCTTCGTGTTATATGACAATTGCTATTATTCCACTTTTCATAGTGTTTCATCCTTCTTGAGCATATCGATCCAACATTTTAGATTCTGGAAAATTGTGATATTAAGCCGGGTATGTAGCTCCAGCTATCTTGGATAGTGTAAATGTTGGTTTCTCGGGTGTTCATCTCGTGTCCGGAGACTGATGTGGTCGAATGCGCACGTCTCATTGACCAGTCCGGAGCGTGTGAAAGAATGAAAGTTAGTACGTCTTCAAAATTCGACCATGTCCAATATTCTTGGTTTATTTCCTGCGTCCTACAGAGAAAAAAAAGTAACAGTCACAGATCGCAGCTTGGCGGACGTCTCGAAAACAGGTCCATGAACCGATTACAATAGGTTACTACGTAACCCAAAAAAACAGAAGGGTCATCGCTCCATCGCGATCTCGCAAGGAAGTGAGGGTCGCGATCGAGCGACGCTCACATGACCCTCGTCGCCATGCTCGACCTGCGCAACATGTGGCTGATTGAGGATGGCAAGCGAGGGCCAGATACATCGTTCCTTTTTTAAAACAGGTGGGTATGCCGTGTCAGAATTTAGACTCGCGGGTATGCCAGCTGAATAGTTAGCGCAGTGCGGGTATCTGAGCTATTACGCCCTATCCAGTTCCAGTCTACTTAAAGTTCAGATATACAACTTGGGCGGAAAGCCAATATACCTCTCGTTTCACACAATAAGCCCCATCCACCCCCACGTCGGAACAAAAAGCCCCATCCGCCCCTCCTCCATGACAATCCGCCCCAACCGACCCTGCGTTGGAACGATAAGCCTTATCCGCCCCTGCCCCAGAACAATCAGCCTCATCTTCCCCTCTCTCAAAACAATAAACCCCATCTGCCCCTTCTGCCCAGACATGGGTTTGAGGCGCAAAAACTTAAACGATATACATCTATCATTTTTCAAAAGATAGCATGTCAACGTTGCCTGGCATGTAGGGCCAATATGCTGAAGTCACCTTTTTTGGCCTAACAATCACAAGCTCTTATACACAAGTGTAACGGGTCGAGTCTCCGTCTCTTGTTCTGAAGTCGTCGTCAGAGTTCACTAAATGGCGTTCTCAGTCTGCATCAGGGGTTTACCCCCTTCGTAGGATTGAGGGGTAGTCATCATCAACAACCCAGAGCACGGAGACTCAAATGTTCCGAGTCTCCGAAGGCCCATTTCCGTTCTTATCCTTACCCCTAGTTTTGGCACCCGGACCGGGGGTTTTTACCTCAAACTTTTGCTTTCGCACGAGTTACTCCATTGCTTTTATGTCGAAGTTCTTCGCAAACGAGCTTCGATTTATGTTTTTGACTATCTGGTGCAAAATCTTTGCGTGCGAGGCACGCGAGCGATTTCAAGCCAGCTTTCTCTCGTCTCTCGTCCCTCGCCCCCCTCCCTCATCCTTGCTCGCTCGCTTGCAAGGAGGGCGAGTGGGGGCGAGGGCACGAGGGCACGAGGCCTCGAGCTCGAGGCCCTCGCAGCCCCTCAGCCGCCGATCGCCCCGATCGGCGGCTGGTGGCCCACTGGTCACTTGGCCAGCCGCTGGCCGTCCAGCCGGCCGGCAGCGAGCTAATCGGCAACCAACGAAGTGCTAGTCGCCGACCAGCCCTCACTAACGCAAGAGGTGGTGCGCAACTACCCCTTGCTTCAGCGAGGAGGGAGGGCCAAACCTGCCCTCCCGCTACATTCCTCCCAACATGTTATGAATCGTCCCAGTTCATGAACAACAAGCAGGATTGTCCGTTAATGAGTCATCGACATTGTGAAATAACATTATAACTTCAATCACTAGCTAAACATGAACAAGTGCATGCCACTGGGACCTAAACTGCAGCTTGTCGGTTTCCCCGGCTAACAACCTCCCTCCTTTCGACTGGAGCGTCCGTGCGACAACCGTGTTGGGCGTCCCGAACCTCCTATGGTAAGAGTCCATGAATGCTGCCCTACGGGAATGTTGTTCACTTTTCTGTATTTAGGTGGTTCCCCTTGACATGTGTTGATCTGTGCGAGCTGCCAGCTCGCTCCAACACTCGTTGACCACCTTTGTGGGCAACCAAGATTCGGGCTCCCATGAGTTATGTCCAGGTCCACACCCGGCCAAATGAACAAGATATTCTCTAACAACCTGCGACCAGAGTTGGAGTAGGCGAAGAACTTCGTATTGGCCATTGACAACAATGACTGCCGGTGGTGGATGAATGGTTCTCTCCAATGTGTATGGAGCCAACAGGCGCACATGAATCAGGACATGTATCGTCATACTCGGCGGAAGCAGCAATCGGCATGCCACTGGCCCGATGCGTCCAACGATGGGAAACAACCCAATCCACTCCGGTAGAAGTTTTCGCCCCCTTGGCGACCTCAGCCGAAGATTCCTAGTGCTAAGTAACACTTCGTCACCGATGTCAAATGAGACTTCACAGCGACTTTTGTCGGCATATGCCTTTTGTCGTTGCCAAGCACCTTGAAGGTGATCCTTCGCCTCCTGTAACAAGGAGTCAATGCGCTCGGCAAAGGTTTGAACTGAAGGAACCTTTCCTCTTGTAATCCCACTCTTCACCAATGAAGAGGGCACCACTAGATGCCGACCACTATTTAACACAAACAGTTTAAACTGTGTAGACTCGTTCACCCAGTCATTCACCGCAAACTGTGTCGGTGCTAGGAATTCGTCTCNAGATTCCTAGTGCTAAGTAACACTTCGTCACCGATGTCAAATGAGACTTCACAGCGACTTTTGTCGGCATATGCCTTTTGTCGTTGCCAAGCACCTTGAAGGTGATCCTTCGCCTCCTGTAACAAGGAGTCAATGCGCTCGGCAAAGGTTTGAACTGAAGGAACCTTTCCTCTTGTAATCCCACTCTTCACCAATGAAGAGGGCACCACTAGATGCCGACCACTATTTAACACAAACAGTTTAAACTGTGTAGACTCGTTCACCCAGTCATTCACCGCAAACTATGTCGGTGCTAGGAATTCGTCTCAGTCATTCATGGCAATGTCCATGTACATGCGGAGCATTTCTTTCACAGTGCGGTTCATGTGCTTTGTTTGTCTGTCAGTCTGAGGTTGAAACGTTATCGACATCTGCGACTCGCTACTGAAGTACTCGTGCATCTTTTTTCCAGAACTTACTACCAAGTTTTTGATCTCGATCGAAGATAACGCACAACGGCAAGTTGTGCTACCTTATGACACCCTTGAATTAGAGATGAGTGGTCTCCTGTGCATTCACATAAGTGGTTGTAGGAATGAAAAATGTCATCCTCGTCAGAAGATGCACAACCACTTCTAATGCATAATGGCCACGGGCTGTGTCAGGAAGACCAGACAAGGAGTCCATGCTGACGCACTCCCATGAAGTCCCACGGATGGAACTATGTTGGAGGAGTCCAGCAGGCTTCTTGTTACTAACCTTATTCTGAAGACAAAGGTCGCATGTCATGCAATAATTACAGACATCGACACTCCATCTTAGCCACCAATAGTGGTCCGAGAGTGTCTGTCCGGTCTTTCGAGTTCCCACGTGACCTGCAACGGGTTGTGGAACAGGGAGACAATCTTTACCTGAAGGTCTCCCAAGTTTTGCATAACTTGTTCTCGGTGCCAGAAGATTCATGCGGCATCCACCAATCCGTACTTGTCCAGATTTTGAGTCTTGAAACCAAGAATTCACAAAGTATCCCATCCGGATCCTCTTTAAAAACCGTTGTAATGGATAATCTCTCGTGGTGGTTGCGGCAGAGGTATAGGAGGATCTGTTATTTGTACTATTTCTATTACAATGGCCACAAAACACCCACAAACCTTGGTGGTTGCTTTAACTTTCACAGGCTGTCGTCTTAGTGGATCCACCACATTGATGCGTTTTGGCCTATATTCCCATGTGAACGAGAATCAGCTCAAGTATTTTCTCCAATGCGCTTGTCGTCTTGACGGGTTCGGTTGTGTTTTGAAAAACACCAATGGGTAATGGTCGGTCACGGCCGTCACACCCCCTTCAGCACCCTCAAGGTAGCAATGCCACATCTTGACAGCGTGTACTACCGGGAAGAGCTCTTGATCCCCAGTTGTGTACCGCGTTTCCACGGGGATGAGCTTCCGGCTATCATATGCAATAGGGTGACCTTTATGCATTAAGACGGCTCCAATTCCTACTACGGACGCATTACATTGAACCTCCCACGGTTGCGATGGATCCAAAAGAGCTAGGATGGGCGTTGTGGATAGAGGCTCTTTGACTTTGAGAATGGCATTCTTGCAACCAGATATCTGTTCCCAGTGCACGTCTTTTCACGTAAGCTTGGTTAGCGGTGCAACCAAGGTCAGATACCCTTGCATAAACTGTCAAAAGCAGTTTGCAAGGCCAAGGAAAGACCGAACCTGCCCAACATTTTTTGTGTGTGGCCAGTCTACAATGGCGTGGACCTTTCGTGGGTCGACACGGATGCCGTCCTTGCCGGCGATGTGTCCAAGGTATCCGAGCTCATTTTGTTCAAACTTGCACTTGCTCACTTTGGCATAGAACTTTTGTTCCCGAAGGATTGCAAGGACTCCGCGCAGATGTTCTATGGTCTATTCCATTTATTTGGAGAAAACCAAGATGTCGTCTAGGTGAACCAAGACAAAAAAACAGATTTGTTTGGCGAACGTCGGGTTCATTTCTCCTTTGAAGGTTGTCGGGGCATTTGTAAGCCCAAAGCATAACACATGAAACTGATAGCGTCCCATGTGCGTTCAAAACGTGGTTTTGGGCACATCATCTTCCGTGATGCGAATCTGATAGTACCCTTCAGACAAATCCAAGGACAAAAACATTGTTGCGCCCTGGATTTGGTCAAAACATTCCTTAGTCCACGGCAAGGGGAATCGATTTTTCACCGTCATCTTGTTCAACACCCGGTAACCACCACCCTTTTTGTTCACAAAAAGGATCAGCACACCGCACTGGGAGCTACTTGGCTTGATCCATCCTTTTGCAAGGTACTCTTTGGTTCCGCGTTTGGCTTCTCGTCTTTCTGCTGGACTAAGGCGATACATTGGTTTGAACGGGGGAGTCACCTCTTGTTGCAGCGGAATCATGTGGCCCACGTGTCTTTCTAGTGGAAGCCCAGCCGGTGGGCCTTGGAAAACATCCAAGAACTCCGCCAATAGAGATTTGGTCTCTTGTAGCGTGTCTTTCTTCATGTCATCCTCCACTTTCTGCTATTGAGCAAAGAAGTATCGACAACCTTGTTGCATATGTCCATTGACCTGCATCGTAGACAAGCTCTCATGGACTTTGTATCGGGTTGGCGATAATCCTCTACTCAGAATCAACGTAAAACAACACTGTCCTTTTCGGAGGACGAAACGCCTTGATTCAAAGCACATTATAGCCTTCTTTTTATGCAGCCAGGGATCGCCTAGTACCACGTCAAACGGGTTAAGAAGGTTGAGTACCTTCGACGTGATACTCTCGGTATACCCTTGAATAGAAATTTTTGTTTTACAAGTACCGATCACGGGTACCGTACGACAGGCACCGATGACAACTGCACCATTTGATGGCTCGTACTTCAGGCCAACCTGTCGGGTAAAGCCAAGACTAACAAAGGAGTCATCTCCTCCAGTGTCTGCAAGTACGCTCACGGGAGCACCAGCTAGGTGTTCTTTGAATTGCATCTTCGTGTTGTCCCAACTCTTCCGAGTGAACAGGCGCGAAAGTGACAAGTCTTGTTTGTGATCAACACAAAATCTAGACGGCAGACGACGCAACTCCCATTATTCACTTACTTGAGTCCACATCTTGTTGGCATGTGTGAATTTGGCTAGCACCTTCCAGTCTTTGAATTTCACTAGGTCAAAATCGTAGAATAAAGGTACTGCGAATGTGATTGAACTCATCGTTTTGAGGGCATTTGCTTCAATCACTATGTTGAAAATTCTTGCATAGTGGTCGGTGTCACCACCACTAAGATGGTTTGGTCATGCATCTCATCCGGTGATGCAAGATTTAGTGGGCAATGTCGATCAGCAAGTGCAGAATGAGGTTCAATGAGAGGGGAGAAAACAAAAGAGAAATTTGAACTCGTAAAAAACTCAAGCTCTTTAACATCCTCGTCACAGAACATGAACCCACACTCGTGATCTGGTTTTACCCTTGAGTGATCCCCACAAACGTCACTCAGGGATGGGGAAAACCTGCCCCACGGCCTTGTCCATCACCACGGTTGGACCCATTGCCGCGAGCGCGACCCTATCCACGGCCTTGTCCGCGGCCTCTTGCTGCACCCTCCCCACAAGGTGTTGCTGCTGCGGCTAACGCTACGGCCTCTTGTCCACCACCAACAGCTTCAGGGCACTGAGCCCTGAAGTGTCCAGGTAGCATGGAGTTGTGGCATAGTCCCTTGTGGAAGGCCGTGTTATGACGCTCACGCGCCAGCTGCAACTTGTCATTGTCGCGGCCACGCTTGTGGTTGGGAGGGGGGGCTTGTTCCCACCAGTCTTCTTTGCTGGGAGGTTGCCGCCTGCTTGCCCTTATCCCCACCCTGCTGCCCGGGTGTCCCTCTAGCCCTTGCAACATCCATGCATGCATCGCGGCCTTCATGTGCACACACGTTTGGTCGTGTATCCAAGCAGTGCTTCGGGTTCACCGAATGCACTTCGCTCATGTAGTCGCGCAACACCCTCTAGTTTGTCCAAACTTGGCCCGTTGCGGTCGTGGTGGTCTTGTCCTTAGCTTTTCGATGGCAAGACCATCATGCAAGTACCCCAGCAGCAACCACTCTTGGTACTTGGAGGTCAAGGTACCGTCGCTCTTGATGAATCTTTTGGCTTCCTCCACAAGCGCGGTAAACTTGCTCAAGTAGGCCTCAAGCGAGTTACCCATCTTCTTGAAGTCCTTGATCTTGTGGAAGGCGCGGTGTGCCTCCTCACGCTGGGTATAATTCTTATGCATTACTTCACAAAGGGCTTCCAGCAACATGGGCTGCCACTCAAGGTGAGACCTCTGTGCACTCCACTCCTTGACTAGGTACTTGAAGAGCTTGCCTTCAAGCTGCGTCGTGGCATTGTTGCCCCACTGACTGAGTGGAGCATTGTGGATGTGTATGACGCGCTCCATGCGGTTCATCTAGTCGGTCAGCTTCACATCCTTCCAAAATATCTCCACACTGTGGAGAAAGGACGTGTTCATGACCGGCCCCAAAGTTGTCCAGGTAGGCAAGTTGTCGCTACCACAGCCAGTGACATCAGAAGCTGCTGTGCACTATGCTTATTGTTGTATCCGCACCTGGGTCACGCTCTACAATGCCTTGTTGAGGTCGTTGCATTGGCGCCTTCCCTCATGGGCGGCCAGTCACTGTAGCTGGATCACGATCGTGGTCCGTGATGCTCTTCTCGATGTGGGCCAGCAGGTTGGCAAACCCACACTTGAGCTCTGATGTTGTCAGAGCATCGGTGATAGCCTCCAAGGCCTCACATTATCCGTGCACCTTTATTCTCTGCATACACGCCTCCAAGGTTTCCCACCTTTTAGAGGAGGTTTTCATCAGCGACGACGCTTGAGTGAACACTGTCCTATCCCATTGCGGCCACATCGTAGGAAGGGGGTCCGTCCCCACTCCTCTGAGTGGTGCCATACCCCCACCGTCAGTGGTGATCTTTAGTCAGCCCGTCATCTCAGCAGCAAACTCTGCAAGTCTGCGGAGGTCATCGCAAATTACCTTCACGAAGACTTCATCTGGCTTCTTCTCGTGGGAACTTCCCACGCGGCTGCTTTTGGTGCCTTTGTTGCTCTTGGCAGCCTCGCTGCTGTCGGCAACTTCAGACAATACGATGCGGCGAGTGCCTTACCCTTCTCGAGCGTTCGGCTTGAGGTCACCGCACGACGATGGTGATTATTGTGATCCTTGTTGCCTTCGCCATCGTTGGTGTCGTGCACTTTGTTAGGGTCTCCCTTAATGTGATTCTCCTCTCGCTTGTCGGCCGTCGCGTGGGGGTCGCCCACGTGCACGTCGACGTGCTCGTCAAGCAATTCTTTGGCCTCTGCACACTTCTCGGCGTTGTTGAGGTTGGCATAGGTTGCCTTTGGCTTTACAGTTGTCTTTGGTTTGGCAACCGTGCTTGCAACGACGGCTCCCAAAACATGGAGTCCACCGATGGCGTGTGGTAAGGCCGTCACCACCTTGCCCTTGTTGGTTTTCGATGGTCCGGCACTTACCATATCATCGCCCATGCAACTAGCACGTGAAAACCGTTATGGGGATCACCCTCCAACTTTGAGGAGGGATCGCCTCCCACACTCTCCTTGCTCTCACAATCAATGAGGCAATTGTAATCTTTACTTCTACTCTCCTAGGCCGCCACGTTGGCACAAGGGTGTGGATTTTGGAAACTAGTCTTCCTAAGTCATGATTCACGGCAAATGGTAGTGACTGGAATCTAGAAAAGCATTAAACTACAAGACAAGGAAATGACAAGGGACGTCAGTGTCGCTCTCAAAACCATACCAAGGACTGTGAGGAGAAATTTTCCTTTTAACTCTTTCACTCTCCCTTCTACTTCATTGTCTTCCTTCGCCTTCTCTTCACACTCCTTGATGCCTCTCGAGTTCTTGGGCAATGTCTCTCTTGAGCCGGCGGTGTTAGAGTGCGGTCGAAACCCTTAAAGGTGACACCCTCTTTCTTTTTAGGATGCTCTTAGGCTGTGAGAGTCCCTAATCTTCGAAAAGACCGCTGTCCCAATCTTTGGATGAGGGAGGGAGGAAGGAGTTTTGGAAATGGGGAAGATTTGGTGGTTCTTGGGGGTGGAAACTCCCCACCCCGTCCCACAAAAATCCTCCTAGCCCCCTGGAAGTGCAGAGAGGCTAGAAGGAAATGGCTCCACCAAGTAGAGCTTTTTCTAGCTCTCCAACGCACTTTATGGCACTTCAATCTGTGAAGTGTGGATGTTGTAGTCCCTTCTGGCGGTTTTGCTACTACTTACAACTGTCGTAGGCAGTTTACCTACTGATATTTGATTTCATTTGTTTCAAAATTGCAATTTATCTGCTCCATGATTTCGAACACGGCTTTTACTAAAATAGTTGTTTAGGTTGTTCCTTTAGTTTTGTTGAATGAAAAGGTCGAATCTTTGAATTCGATGATCAGCCTCAACTCCATGCTCGCTCGCTCGCTTGCTTGACCGAGCAAGCGAGCGAGCATGGAGCGAGCCAAGATTGTTCTGAAAAGAATGGTGCGCACTCTGTCTGGCATGTGTGACATGTCAGACATGCTGAACAATGCGCCATTGTAGCGCACGATGCGTCATTCCAAGCGTGAACCGCGTCGACTTTAAAAGAAGGTTGGTTTGTAGCACAACCATACCCGAAATACCCCGGCCATTAACATTTGTTCTTACAATCCTTCCAAAGTAATTATTTAGGGTGTACTAAGTAATTTGTTTAGAAATAAATTCGATTATGGAAAACACGTAGAAAAATGATTATGTACAAAATCAAAGATCAGTAGGATATATACGACAGCCGCTGTTTCCATTGAACCCTTAGTCGCGGGGGTCGTCTAGCTCTGAGAACCATTGTAACGGGTCGAGTCTCTAGCTCCTGCTCTGAAGTTGTTGTTGGAGTTTGGAGAATGATGTTCTCAATCCACATCAGGTGTTTACCCCTTTTGTAGGACTGAGGGGCAATTGTCATCAACGACCTAGAGCAGGGAGACTTGAATATTTCGAGCGTCCGGAGGCCAATTCTGTCCTTAGCCTTACCCTTGGTTTTGGGACCCAAACCGGGGATTTTTACCTCAAACTCGTGCTTTCACACAATTTATTCCGTTATATTTTTGTCGAATTTTGTCGCAAACAAACTTTGATTTTTTTATTTTTTTTTACGTTTTCGCACGAAATCGACGCGTGCGAGGCACGCTAGCAATTTTGGGCCATCTGTCTCCCGTCTCTTGTCCCTCGCCCCCCTCTCTTGTCCTCGCTTGCTCACTTGTGAGGAGGGCAATCGGGGGCGAGGGCACGTGTTATTCCTGAGTCACGTGGCCTGAGGCTCCGGTCTAGAAAACAGCGCCGACACAATGGCAACTGCCGACCGTCCAAGGGAATTTCACCCAAGGATCACGATCACCCCCAAGGAATTAACTATGCCTCTGGTGAGACCTAGCTACCCAGGTGCTTTCGCTCAAGGTCTTAGGGGCTCCCGCCCTCTAAGCCTTCTTCTTCCTTGGTGTGAGAGCCCAACAAATTAAGTCAGCACTCTCACACGAGCAAGATTACAACCACCTTAGCAGTTCATATCAAGCTCAGTCTCAAGCGCACAGCTCAAACAAGAGACATCAGGTGAAGGAGTAGTTGAGACAATGGCAAGTACAAGGCATAAATAGCTAAGGAGTGCCTTTGGCAGCCGAAGCGCACGCGCCTCGGCTAACCCGAAGCGCGCGCGCCTCGGCCGATGTCACTCCTTAAATTAAGGAGGTCATCCCCTCAATCAGGGAAGACATCCCCTGATCCAAGGCACATCTTGCATCTTCCAATCCGACCGTTGGATCAGCCCGAAACTTGGACAGCTGACAGTTTGACACCTGCTCTTTCCATCGGTACGGTCAGATTGACAATCTGAATAGCCATCATCAGAAAAACCNGCCACTTGTCCTGTCTTCAGTCTTCGTCACTTACGCTCTTCATGCCGATACCCTGTCTTCCTGCAAGGTGGAGTTCTCGGTGAAGGGGTTTTGTCAGCATGTCTGCCCGGTTGAGCTTGGACGCAACGTGCTCAAGCTCCAGCACTCCCTTAGCGACCAGGTCGCGACTGAAGTGGTACCGAACTTCGATGTGTTTTGTCCTCCGCGTCAAGGTGCCATTTTTGGACATGTCGATGGCAGACTTGTTGTCCACCTTGACTACCGTTGCGGCCGATTGAGGTGCTCGTATCTCTTGGAGCAGGCTACGCAGCCACATTGTCTCCTTGCACGCTTCCGCTAGAGCAATGTACTCTACTTCGGCAGTGGAGAGGGAGACGGAGTCCTGCTTACGGCTTGCCCATGATACGGCTCCTCCGTTCAGCACGCACACGTAGCCCGACGTGGACTTGCGGTCGTCAACATTCCCAGCCCAATCTGCATCGGTATACACCATGAGCCGCAAGGAGTCCGACTGTGGCACCCCACCGTACTGGATGCCCAAGTGCCGCGTGCCCTTCAGGTAGCGAAAGATCCGCTTCACTGCTTGCCAGTGTTGTGGCCCAGGGTTGGCCACATACCTGCTCACCNTTGCACGCTTCCGCTAGAGCAATGTACTCTGCTTCGGCAGTAGAGAGGGAGACGCAGTCCTGCTTACGGCTTGCCCATGACACGGCTCCTCCGTTCAGCACGCACACATAGCCCGACGTGGACTTGCGGTCGTCGACATTCCCAGCCCAATCTGCTTCGGTATACACCATGAGCCGCAAGGAGTCAGACTGTGGCACCCCACCGTACTGGATGCCCAAGTGCCGCGTGCCCTTCAGGTAGCGAAAGATCCGCTTCACTGCTTGCCAGTGTTGTGGCCCAGGGTTGGCCACATACCTGCTCACCTGCCCCCCAGCGTGGCAGATGTCGGGGCGAGTAGCGACCATCGCGTACATTAGACTGCCCACGGCAGACTGATATGGCACGCCTGCAATGTCGACCTGCTCTGCTTTGTTGGTAGGAGCGGCACCTGAGGTGAGGATGCAATGTGCTGCCATGGGGGTGCTGACGGGTTTGCAGTCCTCCATGTCGTACCGCTTGAGAATGTGATCAATGTATTTGGTCTGGCTGAGCCTGATGGTGCCAGCTGAGCGATCCCGCGTGACACTGATGCCTCGGTAGTACTCAAGAGGTCCCAGGTCCTTCATCTGGAACCGGCTGCTCAGCTGCATCTTGATGTTCTTCAGCAGCTTTGTCGATGATGCGCAGATGATGAGATCATCGACGTAAAGAGCCACCAAGACGAGGCCATCCTCGTCCTCTCGTACGTACATACTGAGGTCGTTCTCGCAGTGACCGTAGCCGGACCCCTCCATGAAGGCGTCCATCTCCTTGTACTAGCACCTTGGGGCCTGTTTCAGCCCATACAATGACTTGTCGAGCTTACAAACTTTTCCAGGTGGTGCATCCACCCCCTCAGGCACCTCCATCAGGACTTCTTTGTCAAGCTTTCCGTAGAGAAATGCAGTCTTGACATCCATCTGGTGAACCTCTAAGTTCTTGGCTGCTGCTGTTGCGAGGAGAGAACGGATCGTTGCAAAGGTGACGACGGGCGCGTACGTCTCATCGTACTCGCTCCCCGGCCGCTGCGCAAAACCCTTGGCCACCAGCCGCGCCTTGTGGCGGTCGATGGTCCCATCCTGCTTCAGCTTCTTGACCATGACCCACTTGCACCCTACAACGTGAGCGCCAGCGGGCCGGTCCACCAGTTTCCATGTACTGTTCTCCTTGTGCGAGGCCAACTCGCTTTCGATGGCGGCCTTCCACTTGGCCCCATCCGGTAGAGCAAGTGCTTCTGCCACTGTGGACGGCTCTCCTTGAGCCACAAAGGCGTAACTCAGACCAGTCCACTCACCAGTTGTAGCATCATACTGTCGTGGTGGGATAGATAAGCGCGAGCTGCGTCTTACTGTCTGATGCTGCGACGGTTGTTGTTGTTGCTCCTGCTGCTGCTGCTCTTGCTGCTCCGGTTCTCTTACCACAGACTCTCCCTCAGTGGAAGAGTCCTCATCATTAGAGGAGGTGGAATCTGAATCAACATCAGAGTCCTCTGTTGTGGCTCTCCCTGAAGCTACCACTCCTCTTGCTTCTGTTGCCTTGTTGCTGCTCCACCCCTGTGGTGCCTCATCACCTGTCTCTAGTAAAACCAGCCATTCACCCGGTTTGTGCACTGGCTCGTCCTTGAACTGCTGCTCTGCTCCTACGACAGCCTCGTTGAAGTCCACGTCTTTACTACGAATCACTTTGTTGCCTTGTAGGTCCCAGAGCCTGTAAGAGCGTTGGGCACTGTCGTAACCCAAGAGCAGACATTTCTTGGCCTGCGGATCCAGCTTACTGGCACCCTCCCTCGTCAGCTTCTTGGCATAGGCCTGGCAACCAAACACTCGCAGATGTGAGACATCTGGTTTCTTGCCCGACCATGCCTCTTGTGGGGTCATCGGCGGCAGCTTCTTTTTCCCCTTTCCTCGAAGGGCTGATGCAGGTGTGAGGTTGATGATGTAGGCCGCTGTCCTAGTAGCCTCGGCCCAGAACCTTCCTGGCAGCTTTTCTTCATACAACATCGTTCTTATCATCCCAAGGATGGTTTGGTTGAGCCGTTCAGCGACACCGTTGCTCTCGGGCGACTCAGGTACCGTATTTTCTTGTCGTATCCCCTGCTCCGCTAGCCAGCCTTCACATGCCTTATATTCCCCACCGTTATCACAACGAAGGGCCTTGACCTTCTTGCCGGTCTGTCGCTCAACCATTGCGACGAAGTGCTGCAGATGCTCCTTTACCTCACTCTTCTGCTTCATGAAGTACGTCCAGATCTTCCTCGTTTTGTCATCTGTGAAGGTGAGGAAATACCTGCAGCCTCCGACTGAGGCTGTTCGCATCGGCCCGCACACGTCGGTGTGGACCAACTCGAGAGGTTCATTCGCCAAGTTTCCGTGCTTGTTCCCCTTGCGCCCTTTCCTCTTAGCCTTGCCCATGAGGCAGGCCTCACATACGTTCTTCACCTTCCCCGCACCCTCTCCCTTCCCCAAGGCCAGGCCTCGTACCAGCTCGTGTTTGCCCATTGTCTCCAACGTGGAGTGGGCGGCGTGGGCCAAGCGCCTGTGCCAAAGGTCTTGGCCACAGTTCGCTTCCGATGCCGTGGCAGTCCCAGGGACTGCTTCGGGTTGGGTGGGTGCTGCAGCTTCCACTGATTTTGTTATATCTGCTGCTGTTGACGGGCGGCTGCTTTCTGCCTCTACCACCTGACTGCCCCCGGCAGTCATGGCTGCCCCAGCTTCGGCAGCACCCTCCACCTTGGTTTGGAGGATGTAGAGGCCGTCCACGCGTGGTACATCCGCCACCACACTCTTTGCAGCGTACTGTATTTTCACTGCCAACGTGGGAAGGATAACGGCCCTGTTCTTGTCGAAGACGACCGTCATGTCTCGGTCAGTAATCTTGCCGACAGAGAGTAGGTTGGCAGCGAAGTTGGGCAGATAGACTGCCTCGGTGAGCTTGAGCTCCTTCTCTTGGCCATTCACCTGGATGGTGACCAGCTTGTCACCCATCCCTTCAGCTGGTTCCACCCTCCCGTTAGCACAACGGAAGTTGAGGTGGCAGGGGCCCATGGAGGTAAACCCCCGTTTGTCGTTGGTGGAATGGTGATTTGTACCAGAGTCAAGTGCAAAGGCCCCTGGCTTAAGGAGTGCATTGCCAGCGCCAGTCGTGCCTTGTGCCATCAGTGCGGTGGGCTGCTTCCCACCCTTGCCTCCCTTGTCACCCTTCTCTCCCTCTCCCTTGACCCCTTCCTTCTTTGGAGCACGGCACTCGCGTGCCCAGTGCCCTGCCTTGCCACAGTTGTGGCAATTGCCAGGCCGTCGCTTGCCCTTCCCCTTGCCGCCTGCCCCCTGCTGCTGCCCTGAGTTGCTAGTGCCGCTGCTGCTTGCTGCGCCCTTAGCATAGGCTGCAATGTTGGCCTCGCTATGGCTACGCCGCATAGCCTCATTGCGGATGTACTCTGAGATGTTGGAGTACTTCACGTGGTCCTCTGGCCAGCCACCAATCACAGTAATCATGGGGCCCCAGCTTGGTGGAAGAGCCATGAGGAGAATCATCCCCTGCATGTCGGCTTCAAGGCTCCAGCCCATGTTGCTGGCTTGCTGAAGGAGAGTCTCAAACTGCTGCAAGAATTTTAGGACGTCCTCGCCTTCAGTCAGCT
>SZWC01010666.1:52151-77380 GCA_023375785.1 Penium margaritaceum | reverse complement strand
ATCCAAGGCACATCTTGCATCTTCCAATCCGACCGTTGGATCAGCCCGAAACTTGGACAGCTGACAGTTTGACACCTGCTCTTTCCATCGGTACGGTCAGATTGACAATCTGAATAGCCATCATCAGAAAAATCCAGGGGACTTATCCTTGAACAAGGACAGTGCATGCCTGGTCTGTTGGACCGGACCCAGGGGACTTGCTCCACATGAGCAGTGCATGCCTGGTCAGTCCACTACTCGCCAATTCTGGAGACTAGTGGCCAAGGGGCATTCAAATAACAACAGCACGAGGCCACGAGGCCTCGCCCTCGCGACCCTTGCGGCCCCCAGCCGCTGATCTGGCTAAGGCTACGATCGGCGGCTGGCGGCTGGCCGGCTGGTGGCCGGCTGGTCACTTGGCCGACCACCGGCCGGCCAAGAACTGGCCGGCGGCCAGCAAAGTGCTGGCCGCCAGCCAGCCCTCGCTGACGCGAGGGATGGTGCGCAATCATCCCTTGCTTCAGCAAGGAGGGAGGGCCGAACCGGCCCTTCCGCTACAAGAGGGGTTTGTGATTTTTCGAAAGTGGTTTTCGGGGTGTTTGCATAGGGGGGTTCAAAAGGGCGATGTTGTAACGTACCCATCGTTTTGGTCAATAGATTAGCGGTTTCCAGAGTTGAAAAAGAAGTGACGGGGATGCCCATGTTTTTTGTTCTTTGAGCGAAAACAGGCACGGCTGTCATATGTTTCGTGTATTTAACAGATTTGACATGGGTTTCGACTTTGAGAGCGAAGTTGAACTGCGCCCGTCATTGCGAGCTTGCAGGAGGGGTTTTGCGGTGAAACCTCCTTGCGAGTATGCGATGACCTTGCCAAACCTCCCTTTTTAACTCGGGAGTTTGTCCAGGGTTTGAGGGGGTTTACAAGATGCGGCGCAAGCTTTCATATCATAAAGGGAATTTGCTGGGCCCCGCTACCACAGGTCCCGGCAGATGCCCGGGCAAGTAAGAAAATGAATCCCAACCCCTCAGTGCAACTCGGGGGTTTGTCCGATATCGGGAGGGGGGGTTGCAAAATGCGGCATACTCTATGATACAAGAAAGGGGATCTGCCGGGCCCCGCTATCGCGGGGCCCGGCATGTGCCCGGGCAAGCAAACATTTAAAACCCAAACCCCTTTGCTAAGATTTCCTGCATTCACCCTTGCAAACGTGCAATATCTGGAGTCTGCACTTGCGAACTCCAAAACTCACAACATGGTGACTTCTGGCATCAGTGAGGCTGGTGTCAGAAGTCACTGACTTCACCCTCGAAGTGAGAAACGTCCGACTTCGGGAGCAAAGTTTAACTCTGTTTTCGCTTGCACATTTGAAAACATGGGCACCGTTGTTATCTCATGTTTTGCAGTGGACAGCGCAAATCTATCAAGCGAAACGATGGATACCGTTGTATTTCTAACCATTTCTGACTCCCTATGTGTTGAAAGGGAACCTGTTGAGCCCCACTACCGCGGGGCCCAGTAGGTGCCGTTGCAAAAGTGAAAACCTAAAACTCTGAGTGTAGGTTTAAGGTGGGTTTGTGTATGGTTTGTACGTCAAACATGGGTAAAAATTAAAGGAAAAAGAAGACAGGAACAAATGGGTAGCTTTCAACTCCCCATTGTTGACGCGCCAGCAATTCCGGCCGACGGGCGTCGGCCAGAATCACCAGCGCTGTCGCCCTCGTCCCCTCCCTCCATTGCCCGCGTCACCCGTTCCATCGCAGCCCTGAATCGCGAGGGCCTCTATTGGTGTGCGGGAGGGTGGGCTGGTGGGCTGCGAAGGGGGCAGAGGGGGAGGGGGGAGAGAGGGGGGGGGAGTGTGGGCCGATATTTTTGAGACCCACCCCCCTCCCACACCTCTTAATTGGATAACGGCCCTCCATCACGATGGACGCGATGGAGGGCCACAATCCAGCACTGCATGCATGATTTCACCATGCTCGAGCAGAGACATGAATCCCTGTTCGAGCATGGTGAAAACGAGTGGGCGGATGGGGCTTTTTTTTGTCAGTCAAAGGAGGATGGGGATTGTTTTTCTGGGGCAAGGGCGGATAAGGATTTTTCGTTCTGGCGGAGGGGAAAATGAGGCTTATCATTCTGGCGGGGGGGGCGGATGGGGCTTATCGTTCTGGCGGAGGGACAGATGGGGCTTATTGTTCCAACGGAGGGGCGGATGAGGCTATTGTTCCGACGGAGGGGCATACGATGGTCATGGGTGAAAAAACAGGGGGGGTCGGCATTTTCACCGACCAACTTTCTGAAGGTGCCAAATGTTTTGGGAGGTGTCGATTCAAAAGGTGGAACTATTAGGGTTGAGTACTCATCATTTGGACTCACAGTCTTGGCATTTTACGAGATTGCGGCTGAAGGACGCTCTTTTCGATGAGCTGGTCATCCAGGACTTCAAAAAGAGTGTGCTCTACCATGCTATATCTCAGATGTGTCCAAGTCTCCAAACTCCACGAGTGGGCATTTCTCTCCTCACATCTGTGGCTCAACATGCATCGGCATTTACACTTTTACGTTTTTTCAACCCATTGGCATTTTGGCCACCTACCCCAGCCTTTGGTGTTCTGCAAAAAAAGGCTATGAGAAAATCGACCACTTTTCTAAAGGATGCACGAAGGTTTTGTATATTGTATCGATGTTTCAATTTTGTTCGGTCGTCTTCTTAATGCTATAATTGTATGAAATAGCACCTTGATGTTCTCAAAACCCCCTGAGTTCTCGATGGGTTTTCTCGAAGCGATCACTCACAAAACGGCACTGCAAGAGTCACTCAGCTTGAGCACCCAAGCTCTGACTTGTGCCTCATTTTTCTTGTTACTGTATGTATGCACTCAAGATGATTGAATCTTGTGAGCTACGTACACTTACTATTGCATACAAACAATCCAACTGTCCCAAATCCTCAAAACATCATTAGCTCCGCATCTCATCCCTGTCAACCACCTTTGTTTCTCTTGGCAAAACACTTGGTATAAAAGTGCACTCGCACTGGAGGGGCAGTCGACGGATAGACTATAAAGAAAAAAACCTCACATGATTCTTGAACGCATCTCCGTCCTTGAGAAGTTCCTACACCTCTCAACGACACTGGTGAATAGGGAGAGCATACCTAGTGACCAGCAACTATAGCCAATAAAGACTGCGTGGATGGAGAATCAAGACCATGCGGCCAACAACGCTCTCCGCACCAACCAGACGCTGGCAAGAACTTTCACGGAGGATGGTAAAGAATTGACAACCCCAACGGCCGACCCAGTGATAAACCCCTCGGGCTCGGCAAACCCGTTGCCTCCACCATTGCTTGACGAGACGATACTAGCATGATGGTAAGCACTGGCCGACAAGCTCGCATTGATGAAGACATGTACATGAAGTTGTCAGGACTCAAGAGCCTTAACACCCATCTGGTCTAATAACTTGACGTGGCAATTGATGAGCTTTTGAATGCGCACGCGAGGGAAGTAGTACTCACGAAAAAGAAAACTTCAAATCTATGATGAGTCCCGAATTCGGCCGACACTTCCTTAGTCATTCCATCCGAAGAACTCCAAAAGATGAACAGTTCAGATATGGAAAAGATGCGTCAAGGTGTACGTCACCACGACAACGGTCAGCAAAAAAATGATTAACCTAATGGCCTGACTTTTGCATGGCACTGCTTTATCTTTGTGGTCCGTTCTAATGACCATCCAACGGCAGTAGGATATCATTGGAACTGGGTCAATTACTCACGTGATCGCGCTCATATCATCGACCGCAGGCATTCTGCCTCTCAAGCAGATAAATCCGCTATGCCACAACTCCGTGGATCCACTGAGACACATGTTGGATTTCTTGCGTACCATACTCTCACACTTTGGAGAAACAAAGGAGACAGTCTTATGCACGGTAAGAGCTTCAACGCCTTTGCCAACAATCTAACATGGTAGAGTACACACCGCGTCATCACAAAATCACCACTGTAGTGATTTCACCATTGATGAACTTTATTTCTACTACAACAATGATCTCAAGCCTGACAACAAGTAAGCAATTTTCATACTTGAAATCCAAGGCAACCTTCTACGAACTATCATTCCAGCATAGTGCATCAATGTTGAGAGGTGTGGTTACTGTATTGGTGTCAAGCTCTGATTTGATGAAGAATGCACTGCATTTAGAGCACTCTACAGAAAGTTACGGATCTGACGATTAATTCCAATGTCCACGTTTACAGGGAATTCTCTCCCTTAAATGCCAAATGAATTGTGGCAGCTAGCCCTGAAGCAATTTAACGGGCCTGGTGTGTAATGTAGTATGTTGGCATGCACAAGAGGGTTGTGCATGCCTCTAGTTAGCTCTAGGAGGGAGGGGAGCTACCTACTGCACAACACTACACGGCTACCCTGGTCATAGAGTCCTCTAGCTGACTGGGCACGAATCATGCAACCTGAGCATGAGACCCACACTACATCATCAGCCACATGCATGGAACAAGGATCCTTCAACCTGCATGGGCCAATCTGGTACAAGCTTCAGGAGGATCCTGATCAACGGATCTGATGCTGCAGCATGGCCAGATCAATGGCCGTCAGAGAAAGGCCTAAAGAACAAGTAACCTCTTTGTGAAGGTTCACCCAAAGACTTGAAGAAAGCTTCCTCAAGGAGGAGTCTTCTCCCTCGTTAAGTAGGGATGCCAATAACAACTTCGAACTATAGGAAGTTTCTCCTGGAGGGAGGCTTCACCTAAGCAGGGCACAAGAGGCAATAGATCTGAACCACCTGAAGGAAGGTTCTCCTCTAGGTGGTCAACTTGCCAAATCCACAGGTATAAAAAGGCAGAGCTCCTCTTAGTTCAATCTATTTCAGAATTTTGCGAGCACTCGGCTTTGCTCAAGCCTCTAACTTAGGAGCCAATGACCAAGAATTTGTTGGAGATCCCTCCAAGACCCTATAAGCCAGGCAAGGCCTGCAGCCTGGGTGGAGGCTCCCCTAGAAGCTAGTCAACCTGGAGACTATGCCAAGACCCTTGCCATGACGGCATTCAAGGCTTAGCAAGGCATTGCCCTAGAGTGGGCTAGGATCTATGCTAGGCTAGCCTGCCTATGATTTCATGCACCATGATTTCACTTTGTACTGATTAAGATTCCAGTTTTCCCATCCAAGTTTTCTAGTTCTTTTTCTTGCTACTGTACAAGCTACACTACTCATCACCAAAAGATCCTACAAGGAAGGGTCCTAGACCTTTCTCCCTGACACACAAAATCAACAATCGACAGTGCCAACCATAGTGCTCCGATGCAAGAATCCAATTTGTGGCTATCCCAAGGCCACAATTCATATCAAGGTAGAGGGAAGTCAATCAAAGGGTGTTTTAAGGAAAAACCATCAAAGTACGACTCTACAACCATCGACTTTGTGAACCTTTCTGACTACAATTCAGATACATGTACGGTGTATTGGTCAAAAGAACTTGCCAAAAAAGCAACCACAAAATAATCCTCGGGCAAGATTTCCTGCAGTGACACATTCTATAAGTAAACGAGAGCAAAGAAGCAGTTCATGTCACCATTATGGAAAAAAAAAACCTACCCTTGATCGAGCGACTCATGATGGATTGGCGGTTCCAGGAAGCAATAGAGGTGAAAGCAGCACAATAAGTTATAGCTATCAAAAATGTCTACTAACATCGCTCAATGTGGCCGAATGATGTCTACAATGCAAGAAGAAGCGTAGTTGGCCCACCTGAAAACAATGGAAGGAAACAAAATTGCAGGAGCGGATTCGACCACATCAATTTGAACACCAGACAAGTTTGTAGCCTTTCTGAATGAGTTCTCATCTCTCATCAAAGATTTGAAAGGGTTTTTAATGACAAACTGCCTCGAGAGTTACCCCCACAATGTACCGTTAGTCACGAGATAGACTTGAAGCCAAGCTATAGACCGACGGTTTAGACGACCGATTAGATAAGCGGACACAATATGACCAAACTCAAAATGCAACATGATGAGATGCATGGTCAAGGTTTTATCAGGCCATCTATGTCACCTTACGTGGCACCTATGCCTTTTCTGAAGGATAAGGTCTGCGAGATGCGTGGACTACCGTTTTTTAATGAAATCACCATCAAGATCTACTACCCACTTCATCAAGAAAATGCACCACATAACTAATGCTTTAAGACAATAGTTTTCACTGGAAATGACCTTCCCACTGACTATCATTGAGTCTGTGTATCTCATGACGACATGAAAAAGGCACCATTTGAAACTATACATAGGTACTTATAGTTCATGATTGTTCTGTTAGAACTCACAAATACCCTTAAACATTTTGGTGGTTATGAGCAACACATTCTTGTAGTACCTTGACGGCTTTGTCGTCTTGTATCTCAACAACATATTGGTGTACTACCGTAGTCAGGATCTCCAATTGAAATCTCCAAAACCATCACGAGATTTTACAAAGCGATAAATTTGATAGAAAAGTTTTGAAATGTGACTTTGGTCTTCTTTTAATCGACTTTTGGATCAAATCATCATAGAAGGAAAAAACATCACCACGGACCCGAAGAGAGTGGAGGTGGTTGTTGATTGGGTGACACCTACCACTGTTGAAGACGTATTGGTGCTTTGGGGATTCAACCGCTACTATTGTTGATTTGTAAAGTGCTATGTCTAGGTGTTAGCGCCTCTCTGATATCACTCATAAAACTACCAGGTGGGAATTTAAAGATGGTGAGTGAGAGGAATTTAACTCGTTTTGAAACAATATAACCTGAGTGCCTTCATCATGATTGGTGGATCTGGCAGTGGACTATGTTCTTGCCAATGACGCGTCCGACCGGACAATCGGATCTGCACTCCTCCAAGACAACAACAGTCAAGAACAACTGGTTGTGTATATGTCATAACAACTACGCAGGCCAAAACTCAACAATGTGGTCCACGATAAAGAAATTCTCAAGGGTTATGCAAATATTCAAGACATGGAGGTATTACCTAGAATTCTGACAATGCATCGTCCACACCAACCAACATGCACTCAAATATCTCAAAGCTCTGCCAAATCTGAGTTGTCAACAAACTCAATGGATGGAGTTCCTCAAGTCCATCTTTGACTAAAAAATTAAGTACCCGCATAAATAAACAAATCCAGTATACACTCGAAGTCAACAACCAGATATAATGGCCAAGATCAACATGTCGCCTGTAAAATGGGACCCCTACACTGTGAGGCTCTTTATGAAGCATTACAATGAATTCAACGGGTATGATAAAACCTAGATCTGGCTCAAAAACCCCAATTTGCACTGGAGATCCACTCAGTCAGAAGTTACGATGGATGTTGTTTGAGGAATGCCACAATACTGGACTAGGTGGACATTTTTGTTAAGTATTACTAGTCAGACCAAATGCAAACCGACGTGGCAAGATTGAAAAATGATTCAACACTTGTCATCAATAAAAATCTTGTGGCACAAGGCCACTGGGATTGCTACAACCACTCCCTGTTCCAAGGAGCCGTGGGTCAATATCATCATGGAACTATCTATCAAAAGAAACATTACACCGCCAAGACAACCACAGCAATACTCCCACGATTGAAATCCATCCTCGGGACTTCTCTAGTGCCTAGGTGGAAACATGCCAGACCCTCATAAAGATGCAAGCAACCATGAAAAAAGTAGCACACCGACATCTTAATGACATATTCAGTGTTAGAGACCGTGTCCTACTCAACTTAGTGAACATCAAACTCCGTGAACAAGACTAAAGCTAAAACCTCAATGGTTGGGCTTGTTTAAGATCCAGCAAATGCAAACCCTAACTGTAGCTCGACTTTGCCTACCATACTGCATGGTGATTCACCCAACGTACCATGTCACAACCTCAAGTACTATGGAGACCACAGTGAAATTCCCAAGCAAAAACATAGCTCATCTTCCTCCGATCCAAGTGGACGGTGATATGGAATGCGTGATCAAAGGCATCCACGGACATCAACTCTGTGAATAAATGATCCAACATCTGGTCAAGTGGTACAGCTATGACAGTGTGCACAATAGCTGGGAGCCCTACAAAAACCTCCCATGTGTCACCTGGCTATGTTTTTGTCACCCCGGGATGTGGCGGTTAAGTGAGGTAGAATTGTTACGTCCCTGAAATACACGAGTCTAGAAACTCCATGACTGAATATTTCTTCCCTTACATTGATGGCCCACTACATGTTGACCTCGGGATTTTTAGTCCCTCGACCAAGGGAATTTTTTCCACCTGTCCCAACCTCTACTGTTTCTGTCCCAAAGAATCCGACACAATTGACCACTTGCCAAAAGGGTTGACAGAAGTGGCACGAATCATATCGTTTTTGCAACACTATGCGGTCAACTTCTTGAAGGCACTGGGCTTCTATAGAACCACACCTCGATATCCTCAAAATTCTTCAAATCATTGGTAGAGTTCCTCAAAGATAGCACTTTAGACGTGGCGTGGCACATGTTACTCAACTTGAGCGTCCAAGATCCAAAATGTGCCTCTTTGTGCTTCGTGCTAACGTATGTATACACTCGACATGATCAGCACTTATTGTTAAATACAATGTATGCAAATTTCAGAAAATCCTTGAATAATATTTTGCTCCACACCTCATCCCGGTAAACCACCTGCGTTAGGCTCGGTGTAGTAAACGAGACCACTAGTCAACTTGTATACAAGTCAATGTAGTCGGAATCCCACCCTTGGTTATGGCAAAATGATTTGTCCACAAAGAAAGATGTTTACCAGACATCAACGTCCTTGGTCACAATATTTTCTGACCGCATGGACATGTGTTGGGTAATCCAAGCTTACCTTAAACTCTGCATTTTCTGACAAGAAACCTCCCAGGCCCGGCTAATGCGAGGCTTCCGATGACGGCTACCCTCCAAGTCACCACCATTGTGGCCAGACCGTGTTCAAGGAACCCCATTCTATACCCTACCATCATGTTAGCCTTGTGTTTTGACTGTTACTAGGTTGCCTGTGTAATTGGGGACAATCTGACCATAATTGAAAGAAGATGGGAGCAAGACAAAGCTAATTCTTTAGCCAAACCGAGCATTCTGGAGATAATTTGCTGAAAATGCATAATTGGGGAAACGTGGAGACAATCCTCGTAATGGGGTTATGCTGAAGATGGGGCTGCAATAATGGAGGGATATGAGATGTCTGCCCATAGGAAGAGCCCAAACCTTAATAAAAACCACAACCCCTCAATGTTACTAGGGTGTTTTTGCTTTTTTTCATGCTTTGCAGTAAAAAAATGGATAGGAGGTAGAATCACAAAGAGTCAATGCCGTTATGTGAAATGATAAAATCTAGCTGGTAGATTGTAGCAAGCAATGGGCCAGATATGGATTCATGGTATTCAACCATTTGATTTCAGCATTTTTGTGTGGTGCCATAGCCAAATCAAGAAATTCAACCATCTATCATTGACTCGCTGTATTTGTCTTAGGTATGCGCTCACTTTCAACTTCACCTACGCATTGTTGTGAACCATTTAATCGTTTTAGGAGACTTGAATTTGCTATGGTTGAAACGGAACCTCCCAGTTCCTCGTTGTTACAAGGCATGCAAAGAGCCCATACCTACAAAAAAAAACCAAGAACCTGTGAGTTTTATGAGGAGGCCATTCAGGAACATTTTTGGTTGTGTTTTTTTAGCGAAAACTCAGGTAGGTGGTGAAAGCACTAGTGGTCAATGGAACGGTGATAATTCATCATAATTGCGTGGCATATGGCGTCTCACTTCTACTGAAGCATAGGGTCGTGGTGTTTTCTGTTTTCGTTTCGATCCTGTGTTAGGGAGGAAGGACACGGCATGACGAGTCCATCCGCAGGTCCTCACAAGCATTTTCAAGTGCACCAAAACAAATTACAAACGTGAGTGAGGAATGCAAAGAGACCCACTGATTCCAATTGAACAGTCAGTGATTCTAGCCTACGTGGAATGGTCCCTAATGTCTGGGTAACATCCTGTCCAGAAGAAAGACTAGAACCGAGCATAAAGCCAGTGATGAACATGTTAATCTACAAGGTCCTTCTATAGACTATTTAAAGAAATTGAATACAAACTTGAATTCCGTATGTGCGTTCATTAGTTGTTTCCATCACATGGAATCTCACTTATACTTCATGCGACATACTGTACGACATAAATTAAGACGTTGCTTGCATGATGTTTTGTACAAGATTCAAGAAATCCTACATTGACTTCAATCAACAAGCTTGTAGGATCCCACGTTGACACCCCTTTCATTCGATCTCTTTCCCTCCTACTTGTAGAATCATTAGGAAATCATTGTTTGAGGGGGAAGGTTCCCATACAAAAAAATCACAATCAAAACCAGTATGTCGGATTAGGGTCCAAGATTGCATGAAGGCATGTGTGAAGCCTACTTTGCCCTGACCTTATTTCTATCGTTCGTGTACCATGGTGATACCTTGGACCTTTTCTAGCAATATTGGCATCCATGTGAAAGGGCTCTTTGAACAGTGCTATGATTTTCTTTTGGTTCAGAACCTTGCAAATGNACATGCAACAAAATTTTCATAGAGCGTCTTGAAAAATGTCTCACAAGGGCGCTATAAGTTGTTTTCATCTCTCTCTCTCTCTCTCTCTCTCTCTCTCTCACACACACACACACACACACACACACACACACACACACACACACACACACATCACCCCACATCATCACAATACTTGCAATTCATCTTTTCTTGTGGCATGATTCTCCATTTCTAAGAATATGTGACGTGCCCGGTAACTTTGTGAAAGGCATGGTCTTGAAAAACCTCACAACCATACCATTACACGTGAGCATGATCACTTTCCATTGTAATGTTTTTGAGGATGGACATCCCGGCATGATTTGCGATGGTCATGATGAGTTCACAGGAAGCTGTTTCACAACTTACAAGGTGCAACACGACCAATTTGTGTAAAATGATCCTAGCCTCAAGTGAGTGTGTAAGCACCAACCGACGGAAACGGTGACCAAATGGAAGGCCGGTTTATACCATCCATTGTAGGCAAAAATGAAAGATTTTCCCAGGGGAGCAGGTGAACACGTGTTGCAAAGTGAGAGTGAGCTGTACTTGTTCCTTAAGTGTAAATGTACAAGACGATGTGTACGTGATGATACATCCGGGGCGATGTGAGGTCATCGAGCTGTGAGCGTCTCCGTATGGGCCAACGCTAAGTGTTATTGGATTAGTATCATGTATGTTCATCTACCTAGCACTCCAATATACCAATAATTGCATCATTCCATAGAGGAATAGTTGAGATATAGCCATTTCTGTGAACCACAACAAGTTAGTGTTGGCAGCACCAATAGCCACAGTGACGGCTGTCCAAAGCGCCCTTTCTGGTAAGAACACATCAGGGCACCATTTTTAAGCACCCTTGGCCCTCAATGGTCTTTGATTCATTCATGAACAGTGACCAAGGCATGTTTCAACCTCGTCAGGTTTTCCAAGGGTGGAGTCCTGGTCCTTGGGGATGAATTTCCGTCATTTGATTTCCTCTCGGCCGGTCCAGCCTTTGGCCGGGCGTAAATGTCAAACCACTGCATGATTTGTTTCTACGAGGAATTGGTTGTGACGCACAGGTATTAATCACTCACAAGGGACCTCGGCACACCATGAAGGTGCACCACGTGCTCAATGAATGTTGGAGTTCTGCCCTTTGTGCTCACCGCATCACACGTCGTGATGAGGTGCGACATCTGAGTGAAGCAATGCACCAACATCAACACCGCATTGTGACCTGCCGCCGTGTTGGACAAGAGTGTGACGAATTCCATAGAGATATCTTTTCATGGCTACTCGAGGACCGGTAAGGATTTCATGATTACCGGGGCCTTTGTCCTCAGTGCATTGTGATGTTGGCACATATCACAATGTTGGTAGTTAGCAATCTCCGACAACATGGTGAAGCACCAAAAGAAGCAAGCTACAGTCGTCAGCGTCTTGTTGTTGGAGACATGACCACTCAGCCGACTTTCATGAAACTCCTCCAATATCAGCTCCAAAAGCGATAGTACTATGGGAACCACAACCTGGTGTGTGCCGTGCCGTTGCCTTTAGGGCGCACCAAAGAAAATCTCCTGTGTCATAATCCCCATGCGCCTCTTATCCCCCCGTGAGAGCTTCACAAGGAAGGCATCCTCGTGGATGGCGATAGACATGACAAGCATCACTAGGTCTGATCGCCATGACAGTGTGTTGGTTGGGTCGATGCGACCAGGCCAATGCATGGTCTTGTAGTCAAAGTGCAATTCAAGCTACTCCATCCAACATGATTGACACCAAATCAGGCTTGGCTGTATCTTGAATTGCTTCAGAATATAGATATCAATGTATGCCATGCATTTTTGTGCCTTAAGACAACATTGCTAGTTCTTGAATGCTGCAACCACAGGGAGAACCTTCTTGTGGTGTGTGTCTTAGTTTGGCTCTACTCCATGTAAATTCTGCGAGTAGTAGGCAACCGGCTACAACCTGTTGCAAAATTTGTACAAAACAATTCTACCATTGACAAGACCTACTGCATCCGTCACAATTGCAATATCATGATTTTTTTTGGCCAAGTGCGAGGCCGGTGTAAAGGCTAGAGCCCTTGGGAGATTCTCAAAGGCTTCTTGTTTTCCAACTCCCTAACTCCACTCGCAAAATCTACTAGTGAGGTTGGAGAGTGGCACTGAAACTCCTGCAAAGCCAAGGATAAACACGTGATAGCAGTTGCAAAAACCAAGGAAAACTTATTCATTGTGTACACTAAAAAACATTTACCACTCTTGTACGGTAGGCATGTGGCACGGATCCATGGCTATCTGTCCATCACCAATTACGTATCCAAGGAATTTGAAATTTCCACCATAAGCCCACATTCAGAGAGATTTACAAAGCTTTTATCCTTTCCCGAGACCCCGAGGAAATTCCTCATGCGCTCCTCATGCTTCTCCACCAACGTGCTTCATACCAAAATGTTGTCAATGTACACCACCACAAATTCATCCAAGCACGTCCTAAAGATGTTGTGTACAGCCGCAATGATGGTGGCCGCCACATTGGTCAATCCAAAAAAAATCACAAGAAATTTGTAGTGGTTGTAACGGATGCGGGATATTGTCTATTCCACATCCCTTCTGCAATGTAGATATGATGGTAGCCGGGTCAAAGGTTGATCTTTGTAAAAAAATAGCTTACACGGAGACCAAGAAAAAGCTTCTCTCCTTGTGGGATTGGGTATTGGTTCTTGATCGTGAACTCATTTAACACCCAGTATTCCATACATATGCCTGTCTCCCCCATCTTTTTATGCACTGAAAGGACAGATGCAACGTAAGGAGACGAGTGAGTGCGGATGGAGCCCTGCTCCATCATCTTGGTCAGCTACTTCTTAAGCTCCTTCAGCCACGCGTCACTCACCCAGTACGTTGCATGAATAGAATGGAACGTTCCAGGTTTGAGGTTGACGCCATGGTCCACGTCCCACACCAGTGGTAGACACACTGGGAGGGTGTCAGGGAATACATCCTCCAACTTTGTATACACCATCTACAGCCCTTCTGGTACCGTACAAAATCTTGCCTTGGTCCCCCTACTGCTCACGAGTTGCTTCATGCGCCACACCATGCGCCACATCCTCTGGTTCATTGATGTTGCCCTCCTCATCATGAATGAACGCCAAAAAAACATTATTCTTTTTTCAAAGCGTGTCCCTGAGCTGCACCAAGTTCAAAATCACCTTTACTGACTCCTTGTGAGGCACCAACTACTGCAACTCTTCCTTCTGGCAAGTCTTCTCCTCCGCAACCTTCTCTTTGGACCACGTAGGCAGGGGATTTTCCTTGTCTCTGAGCTTGACTAAGATGGAACTTGCCTCCCGTTCAACGACGCAGTTGAAATTGTGAACAAGTTCAAGACCAAGGATCACATCCTTGTCCTTCATCGGCCACACTCTATGTACGGTTATCATGTGATGCTTCCTCAAATGAATGGGGAGGAGATGGACTAGGTATTCCATGTGAATTGTGCTGTCCGCTTGGTAAACGGTTGGCATCTTGCTTGTGTAGACAAGGCTCTACTTCCAAGTGGAACAAGTTCCACTCACAAATTGGCCCCACCTCCTTCACCTCCATTGAAGATCAAATCGAATGCCCAAAAACCGTTAAAAAAAAAAACCACATAAACCTATCTCAATCCTTGAGTACACTTTCAACCACGACAGCAAAATCAATCCCCAACACACCAAACAATATATGCCCTCCAACTCTAATATCCGGCCTATTTAGAATACACCTTCCCACGTGTAACACCCCTCCTTTATCCAACCTACTCATCATCAGTCCCATGAGTGGAGGGAGAGGTGGTGGGTGCGTACAATGGATCATATGGGGTGGTGGGTGGTGAATGAACACACGTATACAATGCTATGGGTCAAATGTGCAAGTGGGGGTGAAGAAGGATGGAAAGGGGTGTGTATATGGTGAGTGCATGGGGGACTGTATGATGTGATGGGTGGAAAACAAATTCAAACACACAATGCTATGGATCAGATGTGCAAGTGGTTGTGGGGAGAGAAGGAGAGGGGTTTGTGTATGTAGCAAGTGTAGGGGGTAGTACATGGGGTGACGGGTGGGAAGTTAACATATTTGTAAAATTCTACGGGTCATACATGCAAGTGGAGGTATGGGAGAAGGGAGGACGGAGGAGGGTGTGTATGTGGTTGGTTTGTGGGAAAACTTGTAAGGTGATGGGTGGAAATGAACACAATTGTATAATGTTATCTGTCTGATGTGCAAGTGGAGGTGGGGGATGATTGGGGGGGACAGGTGTATGTGGTGAGTGTATGGGGTAATGGGTGGAAAATGAACAAAGTGTATAACAATATGGATCATATGTACAAGTGGAGACGGGGGGAGAAGGGGAGGGTTGTATATGTGGTAATTATATGGGGAGTGTATGGGATTATTGGTCGAAAATGAACACATGTATACATCTTTGGATCATATGTGCAAGTGCCGGTGGGGGGAGAAGGGGAGGGGTGTATAGTGAGTGCATGAAGGTTTGTATGGTTTCATGGGTGGATCATGTACACAAATGTACAATGGTATGGGTTAGATGTGCAAATGGAGGTCGGGGAGGAGGGGAGGGTGTGTATGTGGTGAGTGTATGAGGTAATGCATGGGAAATAAACAACTGTTTGTATTTCCACTTGCACACCTGACGCATCATACACTTGTGTTCAATTCACGACAATCACGCCATACACCCCCCAATACAATCACCATGTACACATCACATCCCCCCTAACCTACCCCACCTCCACTTGTACGTCTAATACATAGCATTATACATGTGTTCATTTCCCATCCATCATCCCATACACTATCCAATACACTCACCACGTACACCCCGTTATCCCCCCTTCTCCCCCCACCTCGACTTGCACATTTCATCCGTATAATTGTGTTCAATTCGTACCCTAGTGATTCTCAAATTTGGCAAGAAAACTTTCATGCGTTTAGTGATCCATGGCTTTTCCAACATTGACCAGTTCGAAATCATTCTTGTGGTTTTTTTTTTAGTTTGACATGGTTCATCATTGAATTTGGCGGCATGTCCCAGGCCACCTCCTCAATAGTTCTCAATGTTGGTGATCTGGTTGGGCTCGTGTGCAACCCATTAGCAAGCATCTGCTAGTTTATAGCAGAGCGGCACCTCGTTTTCCCGCAAGGGTGCTACGTTCGGACATGGTAGCAAACCAGCGAGGCGGCAAGTGGGGCCTCTAGATTGATACGTGGGCAGTGGACCAAAGGTGCACATGATAGTATAACAGCACGTTCCAATGCGTTGGCTATCCAACTCTTCCGTTGTCCCACTCTCCCGGTGGCTTAACCTTTAGCAAGCCACCCTTCACGTGTTCAATTGTGTAAGAATTTGAATTCTCACAAACTTCAACGTGCGATGGTTGACTTTTTGGAGGCGGGCGTTGTTTGTTAAAGTTTTTTTTCTTCTTTTTTCACAAAACCAGTTATTCCTACCAAAACTGCATTGATTGAGAACCTGGGGTCCCATGATTTAACCATGAGCCCATAAATGCGATTATTTTACTTCATGAATGATTTGATAGACCAGCATTTCAGAGCAACATAAGATATCGTTCAATTTGGACAATTCCCAAACACATTACTATGGAATTTCAAATATCACTAGGGTACCCAACACACCATCCACTCGCCATACACTCACCACATACACGATATCCTCATTCCCTCCTCCCTTCTCTCCCCACACCCAAAGAATATGTTATCCATAGCATTTTACACTTCCAATGCAAAAGCCCGGTGAGCTCGTGTGGATTTTGGGAAGCTATACCACATGTCACAGGATGTGAAGTTTATGCTATGTATGTAGAAATGTGTGCATTCAGATGTAGATGGGATGTATCTCCTCCCTGAAAGTTTCCTAGGGATGCCTATCTGGTGAGTTGACGGGGGAGTGTATGAGATAACGTATAGGAAGTAAAGGAAAGTGTGTAATACTATGGGATCAGATTTGGAATTAGGGGTGGGGGAGAAGAGGGGTGTGTATGTTGTTAGTGTATGGGGGGGTGTATGGGTTGATGGATGGAAAATGAAAAGAAGTTTAAAAGGCCATGGATCAGATGTGCAAGTGGAGACGGAGGTATGGTAAGGGTTGTGTATGTGGTGAATGTGTGGAGTGTATGGGATGATGGGTGGGAAATGAATACAAGTGTACATTGATATGTATCAAATGTGCAAGTGGGTATGGAGGGAGAAGGGGGAAAGGATAGTGTATATCTTTAGTGTATGGAGGAGTTTATGGGGTGATGAATTGGTCATGCACACATGTGTACAATGCTATGTGTCTGATGTGTAAGTGGATGTGGGAAAAGAGGATGATGTTGTGTAGGTGGTGAGAGTATGGAGGAGTGTATGGTGTGTTGGGTGGGAAATGAACACACATGCTTATTTCCACCAGCACATCTGACCCATAACATTGCACACTGGTTTTTGTTTCTCACTCATCATCCCATACACACTCCCACACACTTACCACATACATAACCACCCTCCCATCCTCCCCTACCTCCACTTTCACATATGATCCGTGGCATTGTACACTTGTTTTCATTTCCTATGTATCACCCCATACATTCACCACATACGTATTCCTTCTCCCCACCCTCTCCGCCTTCTTCCTTCACCTGCTTGCACATCTGATGTATAGTTTTGTACACTTTCCACGTAGCTTCCTAGTAAGGTGGAGTGGTTTCTGAGAAGCTCTGATGTTAGGACACGAGATATGGCATGAAATTTCTTAAAACATTCCTTGTATGTTGTGTTCATGGACATGTGTGTATTTCAATGTAGATGGGGTAAGTGTCTGTCCTTGAATTTTCCCTCGTTTATAGTGTATGATACAATGAAAAGTGAGTGTACATTAAAAAAATGATGGGTCATGAGTGGGAAAATCATAGACCCACCAAGTCAAGTTCACCTCCTTTCACACACACAACCAAAAGAATGACTTATCCACAAACCAACAAGTCCAAGATAAAGCCAACAGAGAAACCAAAACACCCATCTAGAACCCAGACCAAACACCCTTGAACCACACCCGCTTCCGAGACATCCAGCTTCCACATACCTAGGAGACCCCAACCATGCCTTGGCATCAACAAGTATTCTAGAAATATAAGAGAGAATACAACGAAGCATCGCCATACACCAATACATTGCTACCTAAACCCCAAGCACTTGTAATGTCTATCCTCAACATGAATTGCCTAGCCAGACACAATACAATTCTCTTCATTGCTACCATACTGCACTTTAATTTCGAATGTTGACTTGATGCATAATTTATTTCAATGAAGAATTCTCAATTATGTATCATTTTCATGTATCCTTAAATTCATCGTAAATGTAGGGTCGTAATGAATTCGATGAGAGGTCGGAGTTCAATTTTGCCATTTCGACGATTCTTCGAGCGCAACGAGCATGCCTCCTCGTCAGCCTCGCTCATGGCCGAGGCTGCGAGCGAGGCTGACAACGAGGCAGCCTTGTCATCAGGTGTGGCTATTGCCAAGCCTGATGAAGAAGCTTTTTCGCACTTTGAGCTCTTTAAGTGTGTGGCAAAACATCAGGCCAAAAAAAACTCAATACATCTTTTTCTTGCACATAACATGGAAGCAACCAGACACAGTGGACAAAGGATCCATGGCTTTAAGAAAGTATTAGTGAACAGTGGCGTGATAAACTCGAATTTTGAACATTTTAATAATTTTTGAAAGTCTTTAAATTCGATGTAAAGTCCAGTTTCGACGAAATTCAAACAAGGTAAAAATAGCTAAATTCAAAATCAAAGTGCAGTAGGGTAACTTCCCCTACACTCGTGACCCTGCCACTTTCTACTTTGCATATTCCTACCTCAAATCCAGAAACCCTACACATCAGCTTGAAATCAAAGAGGCCCAAAAATGATCACCTTGCCGTCAAAATCCACCAAATTAGGAGGAATCCTCCTTGTTTACGAGGAATAGAGGTTTTCCTTAACAAAAAATTCAAAACACAACACACAATAACATGGACAAATTCTAAAAAACATCAACAAATCTTCTTCATACTTGACAACCATTCATGCACCACTACACCTCCAGATGCTGAAACCATCATGGCAAGCAATGGACATTCTTCTCTCTTACCACAAACCCAAGTTTCCCTGAGGAAAATTGAATACAACCTGCATCTTGTGGGAAAGAAAGCCCCCGGCTAACCCCTCGAACCAGCTCCTTCTCTCCAAACTCCGCTCTGACCATGACCTCGTAGACTCATACAGAGCACTCCATCCTACCAGGCTTGAATTCACATAACAGTAGCCTAGCCACAACAGTTCTTCCAAACTAGATAGAGTTTATCACTCCACCATAGTCGGACAAACGTTGGCACACACCACACGCATAGTGGTCCCTATATCCTCTTTTGGCCTTGCTCAAGTGCCTTGAATCAACATTCACCACGTCACTGACTCGGATTCTAGAAGCTCAAATCATCATCAATCACTTGTACCTCCGTCCAAAACTGTTTACCAAGTCCCCCACCTGCTCGTAGACACGATGTAAATCAAGGGGTCTAAAGGAATATGAAAACATTTTATTATAAAAGAAGATGAATATGTTGAGAAAACATGTGCCTCTTCGCCAGTCCATCAACAAAATAGAAGATAACCCCCATCTCCTGGACATTTTCCAACACACAGTTGACCACATATAGAAGTACATTCTCATGTAAAAACGTTTTCAACACAACATCGCCCGAGTCAAATAGACTAAAAACATTGAACAAGAATCGCGATTCTTCACTATCCTTATGAATGCAAGAAAGCAAGTCATCCTCATCCAGGTGATACAAGAAGAGGGACGGCCTCCACCAGTAAACATCAAAGAAATGGGCCAAGTAGTCACCAAATACGTAGACATTTACTCACACCCAGAATAAGAATGTATGGTTGATCACCCCCAAATAATACACTCAAGGATGAGTGTAGTTTTTGGGGGCCGAAGCTCGGCTTCGAGGGCAAAGTCAAACTTTGCCGGTCATCGTGAGCTGGCAACAAGGTTTTTTTCTATGGAACCGGCGAAACCTCCCTGCGAACCCACGATGACCCACAAAAGGTGCCTATTCTGAAGAAAAAAAAAGAAAGTGAACCTGCCGCCCCCCCTACCGTGGGGCTCGGCAGGTGCCTGGGCAAGTGGAGAAAAAAACGCAAAGCCCCCAGTGTAACAAGGGGGATTTGTCGACGATGGGGAGGGGGGGGGGGGGTGCGAGATGCGGCACATACAGGGGTAGAGAAAAGGGGACCTGCAAGTAAACAACTAGAAACCAAACCCCCAGGTTAAACTATGGGGTTTGATCATAGTTCATGACTACAAACTTGCTGATGCGAATTCTGGGAGTTCGCACTCGCAAACTCCAAAACTCGTGACAGGCTGAATTCTGGCATCGGCCTTGCCGAGGTCAAGAGTCACCTACTTTGCCAGCTAAGTCGGTGAAGTCTGAAATCAAGAGCGAACTGGGTCAGTGACTTTTGATCAAGCCATCCAGGCTTGTACACTCAAAGTTGAGTGTACTTTCTACACTCGATTAACCATGATAGAGAAAAAGTTACACGAGTCCCATTCTGGAATATCCTATCCCGACCCTCAACTTAGTCACTTTTGGCAATCACAAAAGACATCAAAATGAAACAAGTCATCTGTACCAGAAGGGTGCTTTCCGAATGGTAGAAACCTCATGTTTCAAACGGACTCTTGTCAGCGGTTTACAAGAATAACCCAAAACCTTGCCCCATGCTAGTCACATTCTCAGAGGAAAACTTTGAAAACCATACAAATCAAAAGTCATGCATGATCACGTGCCTTATCTTCAATACAGGTGACCCCATCGTTGTTGAAAACTTATAGAACATGTCCATGCTTAACATGATGTACAAGATCCTTGCCAGTAGGCTACGCAACACACTTCCATACATCATCAGTCTTAATAAAACCGGCAATGCCCATGTCCAAAACTGTAATGACCCTCTCTCTTGTATCCTCGACCCTGAGTGTTGGTCCGTCCACATTAAGTAGGTTCTTCTCTTCCTCCTAGCTGAATTCTTGAAAGTATTATCACACTATATAACACATGGGATTTCCCATATCTTCTACAAAATAGAAGGATGTGCTATGAAATACCACCACAAGATTCTTCACGAAAGGCCATCAAGTAGACTAACTTAAAGAGTTATGATTAATTGACCCACTTGTATACACTCCATAAACTATGTATACAACTCCTCCATTTTCTTCACTTCTTAGAAGTTTAGTTACGTGTATGCAGTCATGTCATCACTAGTTTCTTAGTGAACACATGATATTCTATGTCAAGGGGGGTTTAAAAACTATTTACTTGAAGTTTTATCAGCAATTCCTTGTTAATTCTACGTTATTTGGAAAAATCTAGTTCATTGCTTTCCGTTAACACTGTTCCATCTTGAAAGCTCCGTATGGGGCATATGTGTAAAACGTAGTATTGTATCGAAACATCTTGAAGCAGGGAATACTGTTATAACTAGCGTACACGGTCATGCAGCTACTTTGCACGTTGGTCGCAAGTACAACTTACTACGTTCGCTTGTAGTCGACTGCCTCCCCCCCCCCCCAAGTGTATCTGGTGAGTGTATCGAGTATTGTACCATGGGGATCCGGGAAAATGTACACTAATGTATTCTCTGAGCTCACCTGCCCTCGCCTCCCAACCCCCCCCCACCAGATACACTTTGATAGTGGGTNGGGGGGGGTCGACGGTTGTCCACTCATGACGCGCTCATTTGGTAAGGTTTGCCCTACTTTCGGACGGTGGACATACGTAAAACAAACATCCGATCCCTTTACACATGGGGCTTGAACTTATCTATATCGTAGATCGTTGGCATCCGACGGTCTACGTGTGTAGCACGAGGGCCGGTTCGGCCCTCCCTCCTCGTTGAAGCGAGGGGTGGTTGCGCGCCACCCCTCGCGTCAGCGAGGGCTGGCCGGCGGCCAGCCACCAGCTGCCGATCGCGGCCTTAGCCCGATTGGCGGCTGAGGGGCTACAAGGGCCTCGAGGGTGAGGCCTTGTGGCCTCGTGCCCTCGCCCCCCCTTCGCCCTCCTTGCAAACGAGCAAGCGAGGACGAGGGATAGGGGAAGCGAGGGTGAGGACGAGAGCGATGGCGCAAAATCGCCAGCGTGCCTCGCACACGACAGTTTTGTACCAGAACAGCAAACCGTAAATCGAAGTTTGTTTGCGACAAACTTCAACATAAATAAACAAAATAACTCGTGCGAACCCACACGTTTGAGGTAAAAACCCCCGGTTTGGATCCCAAAACCAGGGGTAAGGTTAGAAATGGAAATGGGCCTCCGGAGACTCGAAGTATTCGAGTCTTCCTGCTCTGGGTCGTTGATGACGATTGCCCCTCAGTCCTACGAAAGGGGTAAACCGCTGACGCGGACTGAGAACGCCATTCTGCGAACTCCAAAGAAGACTTCAGAGCAGGAGCTGGAGAATCGACCCATTACAGTGGTATCATAGCCAGAAAACCCCCACGACCAAGAGTTTGACGGAAATGGCGGCTACGACATAGATAAAACACCGTCGGCAAATGCAAGCAGCAGCAGCAAAAATGCCAGAAGGGACTACGGCATCTACGCTTCACCGTTTGAAGCACCGTAAAGTGCATTAGGAAGCTAGAGAAGAGCTCTATTCTTTGGGACTTCTTCTCTAGTCTCTCTTCACCCCCAGGGGACCTAAGGGAACTTTGTGGGACGGGATGGGGAGTGCCCATCTCCAAACCACCAAGTTTTTCCCCTCTTTTCAAGGTTCCCTCCTTCCCTCCTTCAACCAAAAATGGGGATAGCGTTTCTTCCCAAGGCCAGGGGCTCTCAAATCTTGATGAGGCCCTATAAAGAGGGAGGACGACACCTTGAGGACTTTTAGCGGCTTCCCCAACGCCGCCGGCTCAAGGAGGACACCGCCAAGGGGCGCGAGACGCGCAGAGAAGACTCAAGAGGAGGCCAAAGAAGCGCACCAAGCGAAGACAAGAAGACAAAAAGAAGAGAAGAAGTTAGAAGAAAGATTAGAGGAGTTGCTAGGAATTGTGTACTTCCTTTCCCATTCTTTGCCCTAGGTTTGTGAGTGGTTCTCACACTTCTTGTCAATCTCTTGTATTGTGATTTTCTGTTTTCCTAGAATCTAGTCGCTACCAATTGCCGTGAGTCACGGCTTAGGAAGACTGGTTTCAAAACCCACAACCTTGTGCCAACGTGGCGGCCTAGAAAAATAGAAAATTAGTTTTGTAATTGCCTCACCGATCGTGAGAGCAACATCTCAGGAGGTGATTCCACCTCATTGTGTGGTGATCCTCACAACGACCTTCACGTGCTAGTTGCACGAACGACGAGATGGCAAGTGCCAGACCGTCCAAGACCAACAAGGGCAAGGTGGTGACGACCTCACCACGAGCTGTTGGCGGATTCTACATTTTGGGAGCCACCGTCGTGAGCACGGTTGTAAACCCAAAGGCAACCGTACCGCTTAAGGAAACCGTACCGCCTAAGGCAACCGTAATGCCTAAGGCAACTGACGTTAACCTTGGCGACACCGAGAAGCATGCGGAGGCCAAAAAACTGCTTGACGAGCACGTCGACGTGCACGTGGGAGACCCCCACACGATGGACGACCCGATAGAGGAGGATCTCCTAGAGGGGGACCCCAACGAAGAGCATGACATCGATGATGGCAAAGGCGACGAGGATCGCGACCATCTTCATCGTCGTGCGGCGAACTCGAGCTGATTTCTCAAGGAGGATAAGACGCCTGCCACATCGCCTGAATCTACTGACGTCCGAAAGACTGCCGAGAGCAGCAAGGGCGCAGAAAGCGGTCACACGAGAAATTCTCGCGAGAACGAGCCTGACGACGACGTTGCAAAGGCAATTTGCGATGACCATCGTAGGCTTGCAGAGTTTGCTGTTGAGGCGGCAGGCACACTCAGGATCACCACCGACGGTGGAGATACAGCACCACTCGGAGGAATGGGGACGGACCCCCCTTCCTACGATGCAGCCACAATGGGGCAAGGCAGCACCCACTCAAGCGTCATTGCTGACGACAGTCTCCTCCAAAAGGTGGGACTCCTTGGAGGCATGTACGCAAACCGTACCCTCTTGCAGAGGGTAAGGGTACACGGACAACGCGAGGCCCTAGTGGCTATCGCCGATGCTGTGACGACATCAGAGCTCAAGTTCGCGTTCGCCAACCCGCTAGCCCACGTCATGCAGAGCATCACGGACCTTGACCGTGATCGCCAGCTTCAGCGCCTGGCCGCCCATGAGGCAAGCCGCCAATGCAACGACCTCGACAAGGCGTTGTAGAGCATAACCCACATGTGGATATAGTAGCAAGCGTAGCACATCGGGGTTGCAGATGCCACTGCCGGTGGCAGTGACGGCTTGCCTACCTCGACGACTTCGGGGTCGGTCATGAACACGTCCTTCTTCCACTGTGTGGAGATCTTCTAGAAGTACGTGAAACTGACCGATTGGCTGAATTGCATGGAGCACATTCTACGTATCCACAAGGCTCTACTCAGCCAGTGGGGCGACCTTGCCACGACGCGGCTTGAAGAAAAACTCTTCAAGTATGTGGTCAAGAAGTGGACTGCGCAGCAGCCGCACCTCGAGTGGCAGCCCATGCCGTGGGAGGCTTTTTGCACGATCATGCACAAGAAGTACACCCAACGTGAGGAAGCGTAGTGCGCCTTCCACAAGATCAAGGACTTCAAGCAGGTTGGCAACTCGCTCCAATCCTACTTGAGCGAGTTCACCGCACTTGTGGGGGAAGTCGAAAGCTTCACCGAGGACGATGGGACTCAGACCTTCAAGTCCCTGGAGTGCATGCTACTAGAGTACTTGCATGATGGTCTCACGAGCAAGAAGCTGAAGGACAAGACCACAACGTCTGCCACAGGCCAAGCTTGGACAACCTGGAGGGCGTTGCGCAACTACATGAGCGAAGTGTATTTGGCGAACCTGAAGCACTACTCTGATGCACGGCTGAACGCACATGCACAGCAAGGTCGCGAGAGGCGCATGGACGCTACAAGAGCTGGTGGGTCAGCTCGATAGCAAGGCGAGGCCAAGGGCAAGCAACCTGCAAACCCTCCAGCCAAGAAGGCTGGTTGATACAAGGGCCCCAATAACAAGCGTAGCCACGAGAACGATGAGCTACAGGTGGCGCGTGAGCATCGCAACGCATCCTTTTGCAAAGGGCTCTGCCACAACTGCATGCAGCCGGGCCACTTTAGGGCTCAGTGCCCTCAGGTTGCTGGTGGTGGACAAGAGGCCGCGGCGTTAGCTGTAGCAGCAGCACCTCGTGAGGATGGTGCAGTAGGAGGCCACGGACAGGGCCGTGGACAGGATCGCGGTCGCGGCAATGGGCCCGGCCGTGGTAACGGTCAAGGCCGTGGGGCGGGTTTTCCCCACCCCTGAGTGACGTTAGTGGGGACCACTTAGGGGTAAAAACTGGATCACGAGTATGGGTTCATGTTTTCAGATGAGG
>SZWC01010665.1:72744-76080 GCA_023375785.1 Penium margaritaceum | reverse complement strand
ACGATATTTGCCTACACTAAAGCGTGTCAAACTGTTAAATAATTTATTTTATCAGTTGAGGGTGATTTCCTAAAAGACGAGTGCTCACGATTTCCCTTGCCTCAACTCACGAACACCTGCCGGCGGGATCCGCGCTTCGCGGGTTCAAGAAATCGCAAGTCATTGCCGGCGGTCACCCATCTTGAACTTCAGGAAGATTGAGCCTGATGTGTTGGCCACCTAACACAAACTGGGATGGGTTTATGATACCCGGTCATGAGCCAGGGTAACTGCGACGGGGATTAGTGAAGTATGGTACACAGAGTCCGGGTGTATGCATTCATCCCTGTAATCATTCAGATAATTTCATTGATTCAGTGATAATTAGCAATAAATGACAGTTATCTATCACTTGTGGAGGAAGTAATGGAACAAAAGTGAGCATTCGGATACATGTCTCATTGCATCAATGTTTCTCATTCTAGTGAAACCACCGTGTCCTTTACTATGAGAATGGACTCGAAATGGACATGGCTAGTTATATAACCCTTCCCCTTGATGCATGGGCACCAATGCCACGAGACTTTTGAGGCTTGTTTATTCTTCACATGGGAGGTTCACTGTCACCTTGAATTCCAATGTCCTTGGTTCCAACCGAGAAAAAAGGCCGCCATGGCACCAAAGAAGCCCAAGTGTCAAACTCAACATAGTCATGGTACGATAGCGATGAGTAGTGCATATGTCGCTCCACCTCAAGGATCCTTTCAAGCATTCATGAAATCATACACATGAGTGGTTTGAAAGTCCTTTCAACCCAACTCTTTTCAACCACCAAAAGAAGCCCTGACAATGTTAACATGGGTAGACTCTTTTGATATCTTCCGATGTCAAAACGGCCTACCATGTAGGCCTCCATGAGGTCACAAATTTGTGTGCCTAGCCCACCATCACATAATCACCTCTTGTCGTCAGAATGGGAGTCCATCACCAACGGACAAACCGCAAGAAAAAGGTCTAGTGTGTGATAGGTTATGCTAAGCATGTTATGAAGTTTGTGTCTACTCATAGATCACTGGCCTTGTGCGTGAAGAACATAGGCAATATGAAATCAATTCATAGACTTCTTTTCGAAAAACACATGACTTCCCGTTGGTGATAAAGATGATTATTCTACAGCATGAGGTCCGGTCAAAGCGTCTCACGTACGACACTGCAAGAGGCATGCATGAAAGCCCAACTTGAGCTTTGTCATTGGCGGTTGTCTTCTTGCAGGGTAAGCTCCACTGAGAGCGTTTGGTTGTCCCGAAGAATGCCCACACCCACTCTTTGGCCAATGGAGAGAGAATCGAGCGCCTTCTCCACATCAGCCACAGATCGCACCTGCACACGACACAGTGCACTTCCTGCGTGAGCACGCAAAATGTCATCCAACAAAGTCTCCGAAGAATAACACGAGGGGATCTTTTTGCTGAGACTACCACCTGAGAACGTAGGCAGCATTCAGGGGGTCGAAAAATGCCAGAAGGGCGGGAAAACAAAGGCAGACATTTTTGCCCCCAACTGCCTGCTTTTGGCGAGTGTTGGAAGGCACTCCACCCAACATGCATGAACAGCTAAGACGCCTGCATCAATTGTCTGCAAGGACATTCCTCGACTGTAGCAACAGGAAGAAAACACTGAGCCCACGCTGCTGCAATACGAAAGAGTTGCCCTCGCTAGCTCTTTTTGTCGGAGATTTGACAGAAACTATGATGCTCGTCACTTGAGCCGAATGTTCACGGTTCAGTCAAGCAGTGAAAACTTGGGGCATGAAAACTTGGGGCGTGAAAATTTGGGGCGTGAAAACCTGGGGCGTGAAAACTTGGGGCGTGAAAATTTGGGGCGTGAAAATTTGGGACGTGAAAACTTGGGGCGTGAAAATTTGGGGCGTGAAAACTTGGGGCGTGAAAATTTGGGGAGTGCACACATGCCATGGAGAGCAACTAGATGCCAGCAACGAACGCACGTTGACTCCAGAAACCAACACAGAAGAAGAAAAGGGATACGATAGGTCATGATGAAAAACCAAGCGTGCACTCACCCGCATCTTCAAGCAAGTGCATGTGCAAGCACCACAAGGAGCAGCAGCAAACAAAGGGGGTCAACCTACAGACTTCGAAGACGCTTGCAAAATCTCGTCCAAGAGGGTAAGCTGTCAGTCACCCGTGAGTTCATCCCAACAGACGGGCTGAAGAACAGGGAGGCCATAGATGGGCTTTAGGGTGATGTCTTCTTCCGTGAAATCTTCAGCTAGGAGTGGCGGCTAGCTCACTCGTCGATGAGTGCTGCGTCTTCAAGACATTGTGCCGAGTGTGATGCAGTTAATGTTTCTTTCGCCACAATGGAGTAGATTTCAATGCCGACGGCTGCGGTAGATTTCATCGCATTAACTCCACATGCTCTTGTGCAGAAACATTACATGTCTGGTGAGGTCTGCTAGGTTCCTCCAGGTAACTCCCACAATTGCAATTCAATGCCACATGGAAACTACCAATGGACTGCACAACATCGCCAGGGACGACGTTTAAGAAACAAAAAACAGGAAGAAGCCAAAACAAAAAAGGAGGAAGAAAAAGAAGAAGGAAAAAAAAGATAGGAAATCCAGCACACCTGGAAGCTATCGATGGACTGTACGACGTCGCCAGGGACGATGGTGCCTGTCAGTCCCCTGCGTGTTGGAACAAGACCTGCCCTTGCCGCCGCTGAATCAGGCAACACCTGCACAGCCGCATGGATAGGTGCCACATTTCCCTATGCACACCCCTTTGAATGCCACTTCGACTTTGCCACGAACAATGTTGATGCAAGGCCCCTGCATGCTGCCACGAACAATGCTGATGCAAGGCCCCTGCATGCTGCCACAAAGCCTGCCCCCTGTGGCAGCTGCACCACATGGCACACCAGGCATGCTGGACCGGGTAGATGCTTGCAAGGCATCTCGCAAAACGAAAACGAAATGTTTTAGGAGTCGGCCTATGCGCCAGCTGAATAAAGCACCGCGTGTAGCACCAGCCATGCTAGACTCCCGTGCAGTGATGTGAATGTAAGGTCATGACATGGCGTGTTAGGGTATGACATGGAGTGTTAGGGAATGACATGGTGTGTTAGGGTATGACATGGCGTGTTAGGGTATGACATGGCGTGTTAGGGTATGACATGGCGTGTTAGGGTATGACATGGCATACCATGGCTGTATGACATGACTGCTGGTAACAAAGTGCATTCTATAACAATACATGGCGTGACAGCACATGACATACCCCCCTGGTTTCTAAATTCGAGATGTGAGACTTTAAAAATCATGTGATCCTTAATTTC
>SZWC01010665.1:65244-67744 GCA_023375785.1 Penium margaritaceum | reverse complement strand
CACACACAACACACAACGCACACCACACACCACACACCACACACAATACACAACACACACCACACACCACACACCACACACCACAAACCACACAACGCACCAGTGCGTGTGAAGATGGCAGTGTTGACGCCGATGAGGTTTCCTTTTGCATCCAACAGCGGCCCACCACTGCACACACAAAAAACACAAACGTCAGTCCACGTAACGGCAGCAAAGCCAAGAAAGAGCACGATGTGTCCGTTTTCTTGTGCTCGTTAGGATGGTGGGGAAAACATCTCATTAACATAGGATGTTGCGAGACGGCCGAGGGAACTCTTGCCTTTCTGCGGCTTATTGCAGCCCACACAGCGCATACACAGTCACAGCAGCAACAGCAGCAGCGCCAACGCAGTGACTGAAATGAAACACAGTGCTGCGGTCTGTTTCATGCGAAGGCTTCATCAGGCTCGCATCCACAAACACAGGCCGCAGTGGGCAAGCGGAGACTTCGGGCGCAGGGACAAGTGGACACAGGCCTTAGGCACTGTGCATTCTCTTCGGACGGTTGCAGAAAAACAGAAGTAGCGCCTTCTCGTCCGCCAATGTTGGGCCGTGGGCTTTGGAGGTGTAGCGTTGTGGCTTCAGGCCACAGGTCCATGGGATCAGCTCCATCTCTCCACGGTAGACTTGGGCATTTAAGCCAAACTTTGGCCCAGCCACCTCCTTGGCTACCTGGACTATTGCAACGTGAACGGCCAGCGAGCCCCAGGTTCATCGCAGAGGCACACCATAGCATTTGGTATGAATTGGCGTACATGTGCCGTGAGCATGGGACGATGCGGGAGGTGGACGTCACCACGGTGGACACGCAAGGGGCGACAACATCTTCGGAGGTTTGCGCGCTCCACCAGGTAGAGGACTTGAAGAAGGCCCAAGTACCACCCGGCCTTGAGCTGGGCCCTCCTGCCCGCTGTGTGGGAGACACTCGGGGGGTCTTGGACCGCCTGGGACATCGTTTGTCTCACATGTGCCTTCGCCGTGGACACCAAACGGGTATCTCTGGAGGACTTGGCGGTTTAGACCAGTCGTTCGGTTGCTTGGTTGGCGCAACGCCTTTCGGTGGCAGGCATTCGCCACTGGTGTGCAGTCATCCATCAGGCATGCATGCGTTTCTCACGGACGACCAGGTAGCTTCCTCTAGGAGCATCTCCGTCGGGCCATGCCTGCTCCCTGACTCCGGGGCCCCGTGACCAGGTCAGAAACAAACCGGCCAATGGCACAATGGTTTCTTCTGACCTTTGCTTTGTCGAGCCCGTCAATGCACTTGTGCAGCGGTCTCGGCCTCTGGGCCGTGCCCGAGAACCCACTGTATTGTGTGGCTGTGGCTTGTGCCATGTCTTGCTTGTGCTGGAGAGCAGCATGTTGGTGTCCGCCCCACCTTCGTTTGAAGAAATACTTTGTGCACCAAAACAGAAAACAAACAGAAGGTACACAACTGTGTGGCAGCTGCAGCTAAGGCATGCACCACCGTCACCCACGATGCCTGCAATGCATGCGATGGTTCTCATGCCAGTGATGTGGGCAATGCCTGCCATGACAACGGTGCTTTGTATGTCTCCGTTGAGACTGCTCATGACACCGTCGGAGGCTCAACCTCTCCAACGTCTCTGTTGCAGAGAGTCAAAGACGCTCCCGCTTCACATCTCTTCCACACTCGCGCTGCGTGCTTGAGAGAGAAAAACACTGCCACACTCCCATGCATAGTTCGATGATGCCACACTCCCATGCATAGTTTGATGATACCACACTCCCATGCATAGTTTGATGATGCCACACTCCCATGCATAGTTTGATGATGCCACACTCCCATGCATACATTGATGATGCCACACTCCCATGCATACATTGATGATGCCACACTCCCATGCATACATTGTTGTCTTGGACGTCCATCCACGCCCACCTGTTGCCAGGGTTGATGGCGGCGTCGGTCTGCACGCCGCCGCCAATGACGACGCCGGCAGCACTTTGAATGTCGCGGTTGAGACCGCTCACAACGCCCGCCGTCAGCGTGTGGTCGAAACCAAACGGGTTGCCAATGGCGAAGCAGCGCTGACCCACACGCAGCGCCGAAGAATCCCCCACTGGAAGCGGCCGCAGCAGCTCTGGAGGCGCGTTTATCTGCATGGCACAGCACGTCCACGAGGATGACGGAGAAAGTGACAAGCCCCAGAGAGTTCAGCAGTGACACTTGCTCGCCTCTTTGTGAAAAGAGGCAAGCAAGGCGAGGCATACATGCTGCTGATGGCACCACCACAACTCCCAACCATATGAAACAAAGCAGAGACCCTCACTGGAATCGGCCGCAGCAGCTCTGGTGGAGAGACTCATTCATGGGCAAGACACAGATGGCGATGAAGGGTGTTTGCAGTTGACCGCATTGGCCAAGAAAACGCTCCCATGCGCCACACGTGCTCGCGCGCGCGCGCGCACACACACACACACACACACACACACACAT
>SZWC01010665.1:39687-54708 GCA_023375785.1 Penium margaritaceum | reverse complement strand
CGCAGGCCGCGCCAATGCACGGCAGGGCAACAGTAAGGAGAGGAAACAGGGACCTGCAGTAAGGGAAGAGGAATAAAAGCTTAATCGCAGCGACTGAGACACCTCTCGTTTCAGCCGCCGCCGCTGCTGCTGCCGCCGTGACTGCTGCTGTTGATCGTCTCGGAAGCCATAAGCTCTCTGCTGCGAGCCAAAATCACACGTGAGCGCAGATTGGCGCAGTGGCAGCAGGAGCGGTCGTGGGCAGCAGGCCGTGGAAGCCATGGCTCCTTGCAGACAACCGCAAATGAAACTCGCGCAAGAACTGGGAGTGTCGGCCAGAACTGAGAAAGTTCCGTCGGCGAAACGTCTATGACACTCTCGGGGCAGTCGAGTGGGCATGCATGAGTCTTGAACTTGCCGTGGGTTGTATTTCTTGGGTTGCTAAATACCAATTCGCAATATAATTGATTTACTTCCTCCAACCTCAGGACTCAAGTAGGTGGAAGACCCTGGAATTCGCATCATCCCAGTTTTGCGGTCATTATTTGTAAGAAAAACGTGGTGAAACTTTGTTTAAACCTCTAATTACAAGGAGATTCAGGCCTTTTGCTCCTGAGCTCCCCTCTCTCCAATGAAGGAAGAGCGTGCCTGGTCCCAACTTTCACATGCAATGTTCACCTTCCACCTAAGACATGAAAATAAAAATAAAATTTCAGATTTGAATAACCAGGCCAAGACCCTTGGACTGGCAAAGCCTTCCGGCCTTGCCATCATCGTTGTTTTGTACCAAAGAAAGCGAGCCAAAATGTTGGAACAAGAGAATTGATCAAAAGTCGCAGGATGATTCAAATTGATTTATTTATACTGCGAATTGGCTACTTCTACAGGCTTTCGGTGGCTAAAGGTGCCATAAGTCACCACGGGCGTCAATCTTGGACAATGAGAACAGAAGTGGGGTGGACTCCACTTCTCTGCCGCACACTACTCTACCACTCCAATACTCTTCTGCTCCTCTAATCCCCTCTCCAGTACTCTTTCTCTCCACTACTCTTCTGCTCCACTACTCTACCGTTGCATTACTCTTCCGCTCCACTACTCTACTACTCCACTAATCTACCACTATACTACTTTAAAGCTCCACTGCTCTACAACTCCACTAATCTACCACTCAACTACTCTACTTCTCCACCACTCTCATGCTCCATTACTCTACCTCATCACTACTCTACTGCTCCACTACTATACTGCTCCACACTATACCGCTCGACTACTCTACCACTCCACTACTCTATCGCTCTACTACTCTCCTGCTCCACTTCTCTACAACTCCACTATACTCCCGCTCCATTACTCTAACACTCCAATCCTCTACCGCTCCAGTGCTCTAACTCTCCACTGATCAACCGCTCCATTACTCTCCTATTCCACTACTTTACTTCTCCACTACTCTACAGCTCCACTAATGTACCACTCTAATACTCTAGCCCTCCACTACTCTACAGCTTCACTACTCTCCTGCTCCACTACTCTACCACTCTACCACGATACCACTCCAAAACTCTACCGCTCCACTACTCTACTGCTCCACTACCCTCCCGCTCCACAACTATAGCACTCTACTACTCTCCCGCTCCACTACTCTGTTACGTCAGTAGTATACCGCTCCACTACTCTACCACTCCACAACTCCACCGCTCCATTACTCTACATCTCGACAACTCTACGGCTCCACCACTCTCCCGCTCTATTGTTATACTACTCCACTACTTGACAGCTCCACTACTCTATCACTCAGCTACTCTACCGCTCCACTTCTCTACTGGTCCACTATTCTACCGCTCCAATACTCTTCCGCTCAACTACTATATCAGTCCATTACCCTATCGCTCCACTAATCTACCGCTCCACTACTCTATCGCTCCACTACTCAACCACTCCAGTACTCTGCCGCTACACTCCGCTCCACAACTCCCTTGCTCCACTACTCTATGACTACATTGCTCTCCCACTCCGCTACTCTCCCCCTCCACTACTCTTCCACTCCAGCACTCTACCGCTCCACTACTCTACCGCTACACTATTGTACCACGCCACAACTCTACGACTTCATTATTCTCCCTCTCCACCACTCTACTGCTCCACTACTCTATCACTCCAATATTCTATCGCTTTACTACTCTACCACTTCACTACTCTACCACTCTACTATTCTACCGCTCCACTACAATACCGTTCCAATACTCTACCGCTCCACTACTCTACCGCTCCGCTATTCTCCGGCTCCACTGGTATACCGCTTTGATATTCTGCCGCTCCACTAGTCTACTGCTCCTCTACACTCCCACTCCACTACTGTACCACTCCACAACTCAACCTCTCCATTATCATAATGCTCCAAAACTATACCGCTCCACTACTCTACAGCTCCACTGCTTCACCACTGTACTAATCTACCACTCCACTGCTCTACCGCTCCACTCCTCCCACTCCACTACTCTCTCGCTCCACTACTCTATCACTCCGCTACTCTACCACATCACTTTTCTCCTACTCCACAACTCTCTAGTTCCACTAGTCTACCACTCCACTACTATCCCGCTCCACTAAACTGCGGTTCCACTACACTTTTGTTATAATACTATATCACTCCAGTACTCTACCGCTCTACTACTCTACTACTCTATCGCTCCACTACTATACTGCTCCACAAATCTAATGCTCCACTACTCTCCCATTCCACCACTCCACCGCTCTACATCTCCACTACTCTACTATTGCAGCACTAAACCGCTCGACTACTCCAACACATAGCTACTCTACCACTTCACAACACTACAACTTCACTTCTATCCTGCTCCACTACTCCAATGCTCCACTACTTTACTGCTCCACTACTCTACCACTCCACTACTCAACTGCTCCACTTCTCTAGTATTCTACTACTCTACCGCTACACTACTCTTCTCCTCCACCACTCTACCACTCCACTACTCTATCGCTCCATTGCTTTACCACTATACTGTCCTATAGCTCCACTACTCTCCTACTCCACTACTTTACTACTCCACTACTCTACCACTCCACTACTCTACTGCTCCACTACTCTATAGCTCGACCACTCTACTGAGACACTACTCTACTACTCCATTACTCTACCACTCCACTACTATACCACTCCACTACTCTACCACTCCATTACTATACCATTCCATTGCTCTACCAATCCACTACTATACACTCCAGTAGTCTACCACTCCACTACTATATCGCTCCACTACTCTCCCGCTTCACTTCTCCATTTCTCAAACGACAATCCCGCTCCACTACTCTACCGTCCCAGTACTCTACCACTCAACTTCTCTACCGCTCAAACTACACTCCCGTTCTACTACTCGACCACCCCACTAGTCTACCGCTCCACTTCTCTACCACTCCACTTCTCTACCACTCCACTACTCTCCTGCTCCACTATTTTACAACTCCACAACTCCACCGCTCCACTACTCTCCTTCTCCACTACATTACCGCTCCTCCACTCTCCTGCTCCACTACTCTACCACTCCAATACTCTACCACTCCACTGCTCTACGGCTCCACTATGATAGCACTCTAGTACTCTCCTGCTCCACTATTCTACCACTCCAATACTCTACCAGGCCACTGCTCTACTGCTCCACTATTATAGCACTCCAGTACTCCAGTACTTTGTTGCTCCAATACTCTACCGCTCCACAACTATACCGCTCCACTACTCTAACGCACACTTCTCTACCACTCCACTAGTCTACAGCTATACTACTCTTCCATTCCACAACTATACCACTCCACAACTCTCACACTTTTTCTACTCTCCCGCTCCACAACTCCACCGTGATGAAATTTTTCATTGAGGTGGAAGGAGCAGTGTGACTTGGAATTGCTGAATTAAAAGGCAGCTAAAGAAAGATGAGGGACCAGTAGATTTGACAAGACCACTAGAGGTTGGAGGGCACCATGCTAGACTAGCAATCTTCAAAAAATGACATACCTGAAGGAGAACCACGGGAATGATAATGTATGTGTTGGAAATAGTGATAGGGCAAGCCAGGAAGAGCAATGCTAAATATGGCGCGATGACTTGGTTAGATAGCACCAAGCGATGTTATACGAAGCTCTGATACAACATCAGAAGAAGATGCTAGAAATGGATATAGGTAGAAGTGGTAGAATGCACGGAAATGCAATAGCATGACAAGAGCAGAGACATGGGTGGGAGAGCTTATGATTTCGGAAGAAGAAAAAATATGGGAGATAGTAGGAAACGACTTAGAGCGCTAAAAAAAGAGGTAGATGTATGCATGCAGAGAGGAGTCAGGATAGGCGGACACACCTTGCAGAGCTAGGAAAAGGAATATATTGATACACTGAAAAGCTATAAGAAAGTGGATGGTAAAGAATGAGCAAGATGAGGATGACAGAAAGCAAACAGGACAGTAAGGCTACGTAGCTCTTGTGCTCCAGAAATTTTAAGTTCCTTGGAATTTCAGCCCAATGTCATGTGCTCTACATAGCTCTTGTCCTCCATATCTCTTGTGCTGAATAGCTGTAAGACTCCATACCCTCTTTTGTTCCATAGCTCTTGCGATCCATTGCTCTTGTGATCCATATATCTTGAACTCCATAGCTTTGTTTGTATTTCTCTTGTGCCCCGTAGCTCTTGTGCTCCATATGCCTTCATCTCCACTGCCCTTTTCTTCTACAACTTGTGTGTTCCGTGGCTCTTGTACTACATAGCTCTTGCACTTTCTATCGTACTCTCCATATATAGTGTGCTCCATATCTCTTCTTCTTCATATCTCGTGTGCTCCATTGGTTTTGTGCAACATAGAATTGTCGTGCAGCTTGTGTGTGACATAGTTTTTTTGCTCTAAATTCCACGCTTTATAGACCTGACTCATCAAGGCTCCTACACTTCATGGAACTTGTGTCCCATGTATCTTGTGTTCCATAGCTCTTGTACTCCAAGGCACTTGAATTCTATGGAAATTTTACACCATAGATGTTGTGGTCAATAAATCATGTGGTTCAAAGCCTTTGTGCTCCACAGATATCTTGCTCAATAGCTCTTTTACACCACATGTCTTATGCTCCATGGATCTTGGGATCCATAGCTCTTATGCTCCATAGATTTTTCTCTCTATAGTTCCTGAGCTCTACAGCTCTTGCGCTCCACATCTCTTGCGCTCCATAGCTCTTGTGATTCATAGCTCTTGCACTCCATACCATCGGAATTCCATGTCTTTCATTCTTCATACCTCCTGTTCTCCACAGGTTCTGTGCTCCATAGCTCTTGTGCTCCAAAGCTCTTGTGATCCATAGGTCTTGTTCTCCATAGCCTTTGCACTTTACAGATATTGTGCTTCATAGTTGCTTTACTCCACGACTCCTATGATCCATAGCTCTTGCTCTCCATATAACTTGCGCTCCATAGAAGAGTTTTCTCTATATCTCTTTTACTCCACAGCATATTCCCTAACCTTTCTTCTCCATAGTTCTTGTTTTCCATATCTGTTTTGCTCGATTGTTGTTGTGCTCCATATGTCTTGTTATCTATCTTGCTTATTCTCCATAGATCCTTTGCTCAATTGCTCTCTTGTAACATAGCTTTTGTGCTCCATAACTCGTGCTCCATAGGTCTTGCATTCCATAGCGTTTTTACTGGCACATCTTGTGCTCCATAGCTCTTGAAATCCATAGATTGTGTGCTCCATAGCTGTTGAAATCCATAGAAAGTGTGATCCATAGCTCTTGCAAACCATGGATAGTGTGCTCCATGGCTCCTTAATTATATAGCTCAATAGCTCTTGAATTCAATACCTCTTGTGCTCCGTAGCTCTTGAGCTCCATAGATCTCATGCTCCATGACTCCCCCTTTTCATAGTTCATGTGCTGCATATTTCTTACGCTGCCTCTCTCTTATGATCCATTGCTCTTGTGCTTCATGCCTGTTGTACTCCATAACTCTTCTAATTTGTTGTATCTTGTGCTACATAGATCGTTTGCTCCAATTTCTGAGTGCTCCATAGCTTTTGTGCTCCATACCTCTCTTAATCCATAGCGCTTTTTCTTCATCGCTCATGTTCTCCATAGATCTTGTGCTCCATAAGTATTGTGCTCTATAGGTAGTGCTTTGTAGCTCTTATTCTTTGTAGTCCTTATGCTCCATTGCTCTTCTACAACGTAGCTTTAGCTATTTTTTTCTTGTCCTCCATATCCCTTGTGCTCCATGTCTTTTACTCTCCATATCTCTTTCTCTCCATGGGTCTTGTACTCCATACGTTGTCCGTCACCCATGTATTTTGCTCCATAGCCTTTGTGCTCCATAACACTAGCGTTCTATAGCTCTTGTATTCCAAAGTTCTCTGGCTCCATAGTTAATGTGCTTCAAACATATTGTGCTCTTTAGCTATTGTTCTCCATAAAGTTTTCACTCCATAAATCTTCTACTCTATAGATCTTGTGCACCATAGACCTTGAGTTTCATGGCTCTTTTGCTCCACAATCCTTATGCATCATAAAACTTGTGCTCTAGATCTCTCTTGAGTACCATGGCTCTTGTTTCCTATTGCCTTTACACTCCATAGCTCTCTGTGCTCCATAGCTATTGTAATCAATAGATGTGTCTCTCCATATCTCTTATGCTTTGCATCTCATGTACGACATAGTTTGCGCTTTCCATATGTCTCTTGTTCCATCACTCTTGTACTGAGTAGCTCTTCTTCTCCACAGCTCTTAAAATCCATAGGATGTGTGCTCTTTACCTTTCCTTCCCCATAGCTCTTATGATTTATGGATTTTCCCCCATATCTCCATTTTTGTCCACATCTCCATAGCTCTTGTTCTCCATACATTTTATACCCCAACTTGTGCTCCATATCTCTTACTCTCCATAGATGTTCTTCACTACTGCTCTTGTGCTCTATATCTCTTGTGAAACATAGCTGGTGCATAGCTTTTTTACTCCACAACTTGTACCTCATAACTTTTTATTCCAAAGCTCTTGTGCTGCATATCTCTTGCACTCCATGGCTCTTATGCTCCAAAACTCTTGTGCTCCATAGATCGTCTCCTCCATAGATCTTATGGTCCATATCTCATGTTCTACATAGCTCTTTCATTCCATAGGTCAAGTGCTCCATAACTCTTGTGCTCCACGGCTACTATGCTGCATAATTCTTGTACCCCATAGATCTTGTACTCCATAGCTATTTTACTCCATGGATTTTGTTGTTGATGCCTTTTAAAGTCCACAGATCTTGTTCTCCATGTGTTTGTACCCCAAAGATCTTATGCTCCACAGCTTTTGTACTCCATTGCTCTTCCATTCTATAGATGTTTTAATCTATATCTCTTGCATCCAAAAGCCCATGTACTCTATAGAACTTCTGCTTCTTATCTCTTGTGAATAATAACTATTGTGATCCATACCTCTTGTGTTGAAAAACAACTTCTACTATATCCATCTTGTGCTCCACAGCTCCTGTGCACCATAGCCGTTACTCTCTATGCCTCTTGTGCTCTACTATTATGGTGCTCCATGGCTATTGCACTCCATACCTCATGTAATCCATAGCTCTTGTGCTCCATTGATCTTGTGCTCAATAGCTCTTGTGCTCTATAATCCTTGAGCTAAATGCCTCTCGTGCTCCATAACTCCTTTATTCCATATCTCTTGTGCTACATAGATCTTGCACTGCATTACTATTGTGGTGCACACTCCGGATCTCCATAGTTCTTGTGCTCCAAAGCTATAGTACCCCATATCCATAACTTTTATGCAGTTTTTCAACATATCTCAGAGTTTCTCCAAAGTCAGAGACATGATTTTCAGCGATAGTACAAGACACAACGGTTTTCACTGTTAGGAATTGTGGAAATGATGGAACATAATCTTGTCAACATAGCCATCTAAGAGTTCCTATTAGAGCTTCCCAAGGCAATGTCAACAAGTACACTAGCACATGAAGGGCTTCTTGTACCAAGTCATTTTCCTTTCGCAGGTTCAGTTGTGAGCGGTTCACACATAAAAGGTAGCGCAGGAATAATGACTTTGGAAAAGGGAAATTTTGTGTTTCACTGATTGTGTTTCAATGACAAGTGCCCAAACAGGCATATCAAAAGTCTCAGGCCCTCAACAACAGTGATGTGTGTGAAGTCACAATGTCATCAGCAGATTCCAGAAACTTTTCAAATGAGTGAGAGGGCTTTGAAAATGTGCAAACCGCACATTAACATAGCCCCAATGTCTTTATGTGGACCGGAATTCATTGAAAAATTTATGAGGTTTGAAAAGTTATCATGTTAAAAATATGTTAATGGTGACAGAAACTTCAAGAACAAAGTCAACGCATCTGGCCAAAATGCCCAGAATGTGTTGCTGTGAATGTTGAGGAGTGGAAGTTTAGTGGGCTACAAATGTTAGGGGAAAAGTACCCATGCAATAAGCTGAAGAAGTTGTGTGCATCAACGGCAGAACCCTCCTCCCTTTTCAGCCTCCGTGTCCCACCACTTTATGAAGTGATGGCCAGTGGTGGCAAAAATAGCCATCAATTAGGTGATCGGTGTCTTTAAGGTTGTCATACAGTTAAATTGTTTCATTGTTATGTTGCCGCTGCACCACTTGCTGTAAGGTTCAATATCTTTGAGGATTTCCTTGATGAGGACCTCCATATCCTCATCCTCTTGTATGGATGGTTGAAAATGTATCTGTTTTACAGGGAAGCTCTTGTAGGATTCCTGATACAACTTGAGACGCTTGACTTGGAAGACAAGATGAATCAACTTCAAGTGAGTAAATATTTGCAAGGATAGGTTCCCATATCTCTTTAATTACAGAATAGTCCAAAAACCTGGAATTAAACATTGTTTAGCCATGTCCTTAGAACTTGATGTGGGTGCTGTTGAGAAGGATCTTATCTCTAATGTGGAAATTGATGTGTGCATGATGGACTTCAGTTACTCTTTCCATTGTTGTATGTTTTTACAACATCTGACATGTCTTGTCCCATATTTTACAAACGTCTTCTTCCTCAATATACACAACATCAATGTTCCACAAAATCTTAGGTATAAGAGGATTGATTGAGATTTGGGTACAAACCACTTCAAACTTCACTAGTCTGGTCGTTACAAATGTCACAATGTTGTACACGAGCTTGGCTGTCGGTAGCTTGACTACTTCATTAGTGTCATGTGGCACAGATGGGGTGTACTGAAATCAAGCGATTGTTTGAGAGCTTGATTGGTTTGCAATGTCTTACTCCCAGTCTCTGTCTGAAAGGCCGACGATAGCTAGATACGACTGTCGTACCAAGTCATGAGTTCCTGTTATAACTGAATTGTCTACCTCCCACCTCGGTTACTCCGAGTAGTCCTTTGACATGGCTAAGAAATATTTTTATTATTCTTTCAACGCAGACAACTGTGGTAGTTGGCATGAAGATTATCACCTTGAAGAAGCAATCAACAACCACCAGTGTTTCATCAAAACGCCTTTGCGTAGGGAGGAAACCTGTTGAGAAATCCATAAAGATTTTTAACCAAGGTTTTTTTGGCACTGATAGAGGTCAAAGTAAGCCCAAAGATATTTTTTCTTACTTACATCTCTGGAAAGCGTTGAGGGTTAGTCACATCTTATCCCACCAGAAATGCTTTTCAAGATTTTTGAGTGACTTGCACCTGCCAAGGTGCCCACCTTGATGGGTATCGAGGTACTCTTTCATTAGTATCCATCACAATTCTTTTCTTGAGTATATCACATTTTGGCAAGTAAATTGCGGTTTTCAACATGGAGCCAAAAGAACTGTTTGTCTCTGTTGAAGGAACTGTAGTACTTGCAGGCACTTGCAAATATTTTCTCCATGTATGGATCGTGCTTGATTTGCAAAGCATTGATTTTGGACATCAATTGTAGCCATCAACCAAGAGCCGTACGGTGTTTTGGGAAGGTGTCACCTAGGATTGCACTTTGCACTGAATTGCAATTTAAAGTCAATGTGCTCAACACATCTTTGCGTGTGACCACTTGTTTGTGCCTGGCTGTTTGGATAACACTGCGACCATTGAATTCGAGCTACTCATAATTTCTGCAATTCACAATTTGAAAAAACTATTCCTTTTGCGATTATTTACATGTTCCCACAAGCCGGTGGTCTGCTCACTTTTGGTCTTCAAAAACCGTCCTTTTGTCTTATCTTTTCCAAGCCAAAATCGTTGGCACCAATCAGCAATCACGAACATGTGTTGACCAAAAACAGCGGCCCACCATTTGCGATCTGCTGGCAATTGCAATGCTAGAAAGTCAATGGGGTCAGTGGACATTGGGCCACGGTCAACCAAACTTGCTCTTTAGTGGTCCATCATCATTGGGCGGCAAATCGTAGTCTTTTGCGGTGCTTCCCTAAAAATACTCGTACCACATTTGTATATTTCCATTTTGGCCATTATTGTATGTTGTAATTCAAGAGAAACTCGCTGAACTCCACGCATGCAGATTGGTGGCGGCTAACACTTGGTTCCGTCTTCACATACTCCAGGTCTCGGTGGTTGATGCAGACGAAACATTTTCTAGATAGTAATGCCAGATCTTAACTGTGAACACCAATGCGACCACCACAAATTTGTGTAGTGCGAAACTGAGTTTGGGCTGGTATACTTTGTGGAACATGGACACAATAGGATCTTCTCCATCACTGTTATCTTGTAGGAGAATGACTCCAGTTGCATGATCCAATGAACCCATAGCCACTATATGACATGCAACCTTATGAATGGAGAATCCAATCGAAGGTTGGCATTTTGGACAGAGCGTTCCTCACAGAGTTGGATGGTTCTTGTTAATTGTCTCCCTGTTTCTACTCCTTCAACTTTCTCCTAAGGACAGACAGAGGCTCAGGCCCTCCTCACATGTCCTTTAGAGTTGATTACAGTTATCATTGAAGCCCCAAAACACCTATACTTCGTGAGGATTTGTCTGTTGGAAAAGGGCCCATTCGGCTCAGTTTCTGGTCCACAGGATCAAGTTCCAGAAAACTACCAGATGCCTGCTCCGATCGTCAATCTAACATCACCATTGAAAAGATCAAGTGGCAAGTTATCTACGACCCAAGTTTCAGGGTGATCCAACGGTCGGATTGGGAGATATGAATTTCTTCAGTTTCCGGGGGCATCGACCGCCGGTGTCTGGGTGACCATGGGCGATGGCTCCATGCCTTAGCCTGAGAAAATAAAAAGGCAAGAGGTCCAGGGTCAAGACCTGATGGAAGAAATATCCAAAAAGGTCCTAGATTCTTGGGTTGCCTTGTCAGAGCGTGATGACTAGGAAAAAGGTACCTATCCTTACTTTTTAGGTGAGGTGAGATCCTTGTGTGCTAGCCATGGACACATGGCGATTCTCCATGGGATTGTGGGTTAAATGACCACTAGGAGTGTGACATGAGAGAATTTTCTAGCTCTCTAGATCGTGTGTGAGTGGTCAGCCTGATTGCTAGGCTGATTTCATCTCTTGTGTAAGATTATGGACTGTAGTGTGTGAACCTTAGCCTCCATGGCTAAGTGGTGTGGCTCGTGAGAGGGCTGACTTGCCCAAGCTCTAGCTCTATAATTACTCCATCATTTTGAGTGATTCAATAACAATTCTTCAGCACAAATGATGCCCTTTCAGTCCCACATGTTTGCTGCTTCAAGACTCCCTCTCTCCTCCAGTTCCAACACTTGGTATCAGAGCCAAGTTCTGCCACTTTCAGCCAGCACAGGCCGTCACATTGAGAGTGACGGGTTAGGGTGAAACCTCCACCAAATTCGATAATCGACCATTGGGCCTTAAAGTTTGCAAGAAAATATTTCTAACAAGCCCAATATTGCAAAGATCCAACGGTCGGACTGAGAGCTATGCTCAAAACGAGGTCGGCTACGGCTACACTCTTCTCTCTGAGTAAGCCTATCGCCTTGTGATGACCATAACTCTCTCATTTCTCTGTCAAATTGAAAAAGTAGCACATGCGAATTGAAGTATTTTTCCTCAGCTTTCCATTGGTGCAAACATATTTGCATTCCATTAGTACATTTGGGAAAATCGCCGTTAACAAGCTGGCTGGTGTTAGCTGGAGTAGGAGCAGCAGCATACCCTGTTTTCAAAAGGGCATATCTCTGAAAATCCCCTGTTGATGACCCTGTTTTATGGGTCGATCTGAAAATTTTTGAGCTGAATTTTTCATTTGTGGGCTGAGTTTTTCCAAATTCTCAGTCTGCTGGCCTCTACAGTCTATTTTCTGACAGACAGATTTCTGGCAGAAGCAGCAGCACAAGCAGGGTTAGCGCCGCCACTCAAGGGCAGCGTTGAGCATCACCAAAGCTCAAAATGGCAGCAGTAGGCGTGATAACAGTAGCCCATCCCTTGGAGAGGCTGGAAGGGCGTGCCAACTTCATGTTTAGGAAGATCCGTACCCGTCTCCTTTTGGAGGAGAGGGACTTGTGGGAGGTGGTGAGCGACGACGAGCGCGGTCCGCCTCCACAGGCAAAAGGCATAACCGCAGCGTAGGTGGTGGCGGGGAAGATGCCGCAGAAAGGTGCAACAGATGCAAGTTCATATACAACTGCAACAGCAACATATGAGGATTTAAGAAGAAGGACAGGTAGGCCTATAGGCTGCTTGTCACCACCATCTCCAAACCGCATCTTCAGTACGTGAGTGGCAAGGCTACTCCAAAGGAGGGGTGGGACACGTTGTGCAAGAAGTATGAGAGTAAGGATCTTGCATTCCTCATGCTTTTGGAGGAGAAGATGATGGCGTTGAAAATGCAGGGTGGGAAAGGGATGGAGGCGTACTTGGACAGGGCAAAGGAGTTAGCAAAGCAGCTGAAAGCGGCCGGAAACCCTGTGGAAGACTAGCGCTTCATCCTCCTCTTGTTGAAGGGACTCCTAGCAAGCTACAACACGGTACGAGAGACGTTGGAGTCCCAGCTGACTCTCGACCTGGGTTTCATCTTCACGCACATGGTGCGGGTGGAACTGTGTCGCAGTGAAGTAAAGCGCAATGGCGGCGCCAGCCGTGAAGCATCATTTGTGGCCACAAGCTCACGTAACCACCAGCAGAAGCAGTCTGGGCAGCAAAGAGGCAAGAAAAAATGCAAGTGCCACTATTTCCAGAAAGAGGGGCACTACAAAATAGAGTGTTTCAAGTTCAAGAGGGACCCGAAGGAGCAGCAGCAGCAGCATCAGCAAAAACAGAAATCTCCATAGCAGCAATAGCAGGAGTCACAACAGCGTCAGCAGCAACAGCAGCAGCAACAGCAGCAGAACCAGACCGGCGTGTGCCATTTTGGCAACATGAACGTGGCCAAGGATTTGCGCGACCGCCTCTTCATGGCGAAGTCTGATATGTCGCAAGTGGAGAAGGCGGATCTCGCATGGTACAAGGACTCGGGGTGTACCAAGAGCCTGTCGCACCACAAGGAGTGGTTTACGCAGCTACTCTCCATTCCCCCCCGTCCGATTGCTTTGGGTGATGATCGTGTGGTGTATGCTGAGGGGATTGGGATTGTTGAGATGTTGTTGGAGACTCCGCGTGGTATTGAAGTGGGAGTGTTCCATGGTGTGTTTTATGTACCTGATGCTGCGTTCAACCTTCTCTCGATGTCCTCTCTCACCAACACAGGACTGCGAGTCGTCTTTGACGGCGACTATGGCTACATCCTCGACAAAGAAACGGGAGAGGAGTTGGCCAGGTCGGTGAAAGAAGGCGACACGTACCGCCTGTCGGAGGCGACCAAGATCCTGCATGAGCAAAGTCTTGAAGCAGTGGTGTAGGCGACAGCTGGCAAAATCTGGCATGCGCGCTACGGCCACATCGGCATGCCCGCCTTGCAACAACTTCAAACAAAGCAGATGATGCATGACTTGCCCACCATCTCTTACTTTGAGCAGCAGTTGTGCATCGGCTGTTTTGAGGGGAAGAAGCATCACGAGGCGCTCTCTGGAGCAGGGGAGCACGCGAAGGAGGTGTTGGAGCTGGTCCACACAGACTTGTGTAGCCCAATGCAGACCCAGAGCTTTGGAGGCTCTAGGTATTTTCTCACCTTCATTGATGATTCCAGCCGTTATACTGCTGTGTACTTCCTTTCCTCCAAGGACCAATGCTTTGACAGGTTCAAGGAGTTCAAGGCAACGGTGGAGAACCAGACTTGCAAGAAGATCAAGGCGTTGCACAGCAACCGTGGCGGAGAGTACCTNCGTTTGGCAGCTTAGCGCCCATGCATGTGCCAAAGGAGAAGCGGCAGAAATGGGACACGAAGAGTGCGTAGATGCTGATGATCGGCTATGACATGGCAAACAAAGCCTATCGCCTCTACGACAGGGATATCGGCCACGCCATCATCTCCAGGGATGTCATCTTCAACGAGAGCAATGTCATTGGCACCAACATTGTTTGTAAGGAAGCAACAGAACCAACAGCTGACGANACTGCTGTGTACTTCCTTTCCTCCAAGGACCAATGCTTTGACAGGTTCAAGGAGTTCAAGGCAACGGTGGAGAACCAGACTTGCAAGAAGATCAAGGCGTTGCACAGCAACCGTGGCGGAGAGTACCTAAGCAAGGAGTTCCACGACAACCTCGCAGCAGCTGGCATCAAGGCGCATCGCACTGCGCCATACTCGCAGTAGCACAACGGTTTTGCAGAACGCGCCAACCGCACCATCGTTGAATCGGTGCACTCCATGCTTCACGCGGCTCGGCTCACCTACGACTTTTGGGCTGAAGTAGTGAGCAGTGCGGTCTACATCAAGAACCGCAGTCCAACCAAGGCCTTGGAGCAGATGACGCCGTACGAGGCCTGGTTCGGCAAGAAGTCGCGCGTAGGTCATCTTTGTGCGTTTGGCAGCTTAGCGCCCATGCATGTGCCAAAGGAGAAGCGGCAGAAATGGGACACGAAGAGTGCGTAGATGCTGATGATCGGCTATGACATGGCAAACAAAGCCTATCGCCTCTACGACAGGGATATCGGCC